>PVLD010005160.1:0-61253 GCA_004027595.1 Dinomys branickii | reverse complement strand
CTTCTGTTCTTGCTATTTTCTCTAAACTTGTATGAGCTCTAGAGGAGGAGGTATGTAAACTTCTATAAGGATTGACTGTAAGTACTTCATGCTTTTTGGCCACATTATCTCAAATTACTCAGTTTTGTTTTAATTACTTCATGTCCATTGCTTTTTTAATTGTTTTTTTGAGACAAGGCCTTGCTATATAGTGGTCTCGAACTCATGGTGATCCTCCTGACCCAGCTTCCTGCTGGAATTGCAAGCATGCCTGGCTGTCCATGGTTATTGTAATGCAGACTAGTGATATGCCAAAACAAGGACAAAACACAGACTAGTTACCTTCAAAAGTAGGCACAGGGACAGGGGTTGTAGCTCAGTGGTGTAGGGCTTGCCTACCATGTGCCAGGCTCTGTTCATTCCCCAGCTCTGCAAAAATAAAATTTAATTTGAAAGGAGGGCCTAGATTTGCCTTAAAGTACCAAAAGGTTTTGCTGCCCATCTCCTATGGGTACTTGCCAAAGGCTTCTTACAGTACACTGTACACCAGGGACACTTCAAGTACTGTTGGGTCTGCTCAGTAATTTGGACCAGGTGCTTGAAAAACTTGGTATGTCACCCTTAACTGGAAGCCTTACAGCTGACTGCATAGATGTGCTAAAGTACGTTCAAATCTTGAAAATGTTGCGTTCAAAATTCAGCAGATGCTGGGCACAGTGGCTATCTTGGTTACTTTCCTCTCTTTTGCTGAGACAAAATACCTGAGGCCCAGAATTAAGGAAGAAAGGTTTATTTAGTTCACAGTTGGTGCAGGTTTCAGTCCATACTTAACTGGCTCCAAGGCAGAGTGTCACATGGTAGAGGGCAACATTTCATGGCAGTGCAAACCAGCAAAAGCAACCAGAGCAAAAAGGGAGGAGCAGAAGCAGGCCTTTTCCCCTCCCGTGTACGCAGGCTCCCGCCCCAGGGCAAGTATAGCACTCACACACATAATCCCAGCATGGGACGGTGGATCAGTCAAAAGCTCTAGAAGCTGCCCCGTGGCTGCATGAGGACTTGGGGGAATGTTTAGACACAAACCATAACATTCCACCCCTGCCCCCCCCAAAGACTCATTCACATTCTTTATGCAAAAGGCATTTTAGTCCATCTCTGAGAGGTGCTAAAGTCCTAATGGTTTCGGCACTGCTGAAGAGTCCAAGTCCCAAGTCTCCTCCAGATCTAAGGCAAACTGTGAGCTGTGAGCCCCTGTACAAATGAAAAGTTAAACACTCCCAACATTTAATGGTACGAGATAAACATTACCATTCTAAAAGGTACAAATGGTGACGCAAAGGAATGGAACCAAAGCAACCCCCAAATCCAGCAGGGCGAACATTAAGTCCTGTAATTCCACATTCAACATCCGAGGCAATCTGTGGCGAATTGTGAGCTCCATGTGGCTCCACCTCTGTGGCACTTCTAGTGGTTGTAGCTCCCACGGCTTCTCTCTTGGGCCTGCTCTGCTCCCTCCTTGCAGCTTTCCTCAGACAGTCCACATTCCTGACTTCTTCCAACTTCTGGGGTCTCCGCTGCACCTCTGGCTTCACCCCCACAGCTTCACACACTTCCTCCTCAGAGGCCCCCTGCCTGGCCTCCCGGGCCTTCTTGTCAAGTCTGGGCGGCAGCCTTTTTAACCTGAGAACTCTTGCGTTCTGCATACACTGAAAACCGTCACCACGTGGATGATGCCAAGCTCTGCTGTCAGCTGGAGCAGTAGCCGGGCTTTCTCTCAGCTGTAGGGGTCGAGTGCCTGGGTCACTGAGCACTCTGAACCTGATTCTGACGAGCAAACTCTCTAGGTTTCTGCCACTTAGGAACCCAGTGCACATGCCACCACCATTCTGGAACATAGTGTGGCTGATGCCATTGTGGAACATGGAACTCTGCAGATTTCTCCTCAAAGCAGAGTCTTCTGCCTTTACAGTTTTAAGGCTGCGAAAGGTGAAGACCAGCTGCTTCTTGTGATACCCTCACGCCATCTTTTCTATTCTCTTGTTCCTTCTCGCAGTTGAGATCTCCTCAGCTCTATGTTTGCAGTCCATAGCTTTACTGGAGCTTCCTTTCTGGCCAAACTCACAACACTTTAAATCATCCTGCTGGGCTCTTTGCTTTTGATTCGCAACATAAATCTGTCTAAAAGCCCCCAACAATAGCCATGCCACTATCTCAATTTCAATGTCTTGAAATTTCCTCTGTGAGATTGATTAGTCCGCCACCCTTAATCTGTCTCAGTCAAGCTCTATGGATACAAGCAAAAGGTAGACAAACTTTTTGCCAAGCCATAACATACATCATCTGGAGTCCAACAGCCAATCCAGTCCTTCCCAGGAGAAATCTCCCAAGGCTGGTTTTTCGTGGCAGGATTTCTATCAGCATTCTGGTCTTCTCAGCTCTGACCAGAATCTCCCATACAGAAGAGCCTAAGGTGTTCCAGCTGTGCTCTTTCAGGTGACACCTCTGAGCTCTTCTCACAAGCCATTCCCAAAGGCTCTGGAACCACACGGTCAGGTATAGTCACAGCAGTGGCCCCATTCCTGGTACCAAATTCTATCTTGGTTGCTTTTCTCTCATTGCTAAAACAAAATACCTGGGGCCCAGAATTAAGGAAAGGTTTATTTAGCTCACAGTGGAGGTTTAAGTCCATACTCAACTGGCTGCAAGGCAGAGTGGCACATGGCAGAGGGCAACAGTTCATGGCGTGGAAAATAGCAAAAGCAACAAGGGATAGAAGGGAGGAGCAGAAGCAACCTTTTCCCCTCACTTATGTTGTATGCAGGCTGCCCGCCCCAGGGCAGGTGTAGCATTCACACCCATAATCCCAGTATTGGACAATGGATCAATCAAAAATGTAGAAACCTACCCAATGACTGCATGAGGCTTTGGGGGGAACATCTAGACAGAAAACAGGAACAGTGGCACGTGCCCGTAATCGCAGCACTTGGGGGCCTGGGGCAGGAGGATCACCCTTGTGAGTTAAAGGCCAGCCTGGGCTACATAGTAAGTTCAAAGCCAGCCTGAATTACATAGTGAGACCCTGTCTCAAAAAAAGCAAAAACAAAAACCAAAGAAAACCAAAATTAAAAAGGTCCATTCTGCCCATTTGCAGGATGGTAGATTGGACGAGGTGCAGTGTCTCACAGTGAAGTCTTTGAGGGGACGTCTTCAGATGATCCAGACCACTTATCCCCTAGCAGCTTTCTTTCACCCTTGCGTTACCATCTTTTGTTTCACATCTTTCTCATAAAGGTACCTAAATTATTTTCTACTCCTTAGTCTGTTACATCCATTCAGCACATCAACATAGTTTGCAAATGTGGTGTTGTATGGAATGTCAAGTTCTCTAGGACCGGGTTACAGCAGAGAATAGCAAATTGACCTAGTCTGGGGCAGTGACGTTGATGGAACACAGGTACACTGTCAGTCATGCCAGGTAAAAGCTAATCGCTTTCTGTTTATTTTACAATCAGTTTGGAAAAAGATACTAGCTTTGTCAGTACTTGCATGCCAAGAGAGAGATTGTGTTGATTTTCTTCTGTAAATATACTGTCTTGAAAAACAATTTTAAGTAGGTATAGTAACACATTCTGCCTTTTGGAAGGCTGCAGCAGAATGACTGCAAGTTGGTGGCCAACCTGAGCAACATAACAAAACCTTATATCCAAAAAGAGACTCCCAAAACCAAAAAAATCAATAATTAGTAGTTATTACCTGACTAAATTCATGATAACCGACTGCATTCATTTGGATCTTTGTTTGTTTGGTTTTTTGTGGTACTGGGGATTGAACTCAAGACCTTGCACTTGCCAGGCAGGCGCTTATTCCACTGAGCTGTATCCCCAGCCTCATTTGGATCTTAAATATCCACTAAACGCCATGTCTTAAAGGCTTGGTTCCTAGCTTGTGACACTACTGGGAGATGGTATAAACCTAAGTGTTAGAGCCTAATTCAAGGAAGTTAGGTCTGCAATGAAATATTGAGACCTCTGCCTCTTCCCACTCTCTTTGCTTCCTAGAAACCAGGAGGTGGACAGCTTTCCTGCACTGTATGTTTCCGCCTTGCCATAGGCCTAAAAACTATTGGCCCAGTTGATCATGGATGGAAATGTCTGAAGCCAAAGTAAATCTTTCTTCTTTATAAGTTTGTTGTCTCAAGTATTTTGTTATGGCATCAGAAAACTAACAGTCATTCTTCAAAATCCAGGTGACTCCTGTACTGGCTACTGTGGTGAATTAAATTGGAATGAGTTAAAGCTTATGATTTGTGATTATTTAAAGTGTTTGAGGGGTTTTTTATTGATGTTTTTCTTAGTCATCTTTTTGTCACTGAACATAATACCTGATACGTACAACACAGGGAGGAGAGATTTATTTTGGCTGAGGATTTTTACAGGACTCAGTCCATAGTTGGCTGGCTCTAAGTAGCGAATGTGAACTCATGTCGTAGTGATCAGGAAGCAGAGAGCTGAACACATCAACCTTAGGGGGATATATATATAAATTACAACATTTCACCCCTGGTCCCCAAAAGACTCATATCCATTTCTTTATGCAAAATGAGTTTAACCTCGCATCTAGTGTTGCCAAAGCCTAACAGTTGCAGCATTGCTGGAAAGTCCAAATCCAAAGTCTCCACTGAGACCCAAGGCAAACTCTTCGTTGTGAGACCCTATAAAAATCAGAAAGTTAAATGCTGCCAACATACAATGGCACAGGGTAGACATTCCCATTTCAAAAGCAAGAAATAAAGGATAAGAAGGAATAGCCTAGAGATTGAAATCCAGCAGGGCAAACATTAAATCCTGTAGTTCTGTGTCCAGCACTTTGGAGCAAGTTGTGGCAAGACACTCCCCACTGTACTTTCAGCTTCCTTCTTGCAGCTTCAGCCACTGCCTCCCGTGCCTTCTTCTTAAATCTGGGTGGAAGCCTCCGCCATCACATAACTCTTACATTCTACTTTCCTGAAAAACCAGCACATATGGAGGATGCCAAGGTTTGCCACCAGCTCACACAGTAGCCGGGCCCCCTTGGACCATAGCAGTAGAGGCCTGTGAGTACCTGGATGCCTGAGTACTGAAACAGATCCCAAGGGTCCAATTCTCTACTCACCCCTTCTGGAGCAGGGGGCCTGAGGCTTTCTTTTCAAATGAAAGTTCTACAGCTTTTTTACCCTTGAACTTGTGAATGGTAGATTTTGCTGATTCCTGACATACCCTCATGTCATCTTTCCTATCATCCCAATGAAAAATATTTGGCTTCATTTTATTACTAATTGTTTCAACGGCTGCACTCTCCAGGACCCCGGCTTTGCAGGTAGTTCCTTTTCGTTGAAACTGAAAGCTTTTCACATCTATTGACTCCTGTGTTTGCTCCTATATCTCACCATAAATCTGGCTAGAACTAGTAATACCCATCTGACTTCCTAAACATTGAGCTGCTTTGAAGCTTTTTTCTACCAGATTAATTAGTTTGCCACCCTTAATTTCGGCCTCTCAAAAAGTCTCAGGACACAGGCAAAATGAAGGCAAATTTCCTTCCAGGGTGTACATACCTGGGATCTAGCTGAACTGCCTATGGAGTCTGTTCCCAACTGTATCTCACTGTAACTCTCTTGAGCCTGGTCTTGACTGTCCACATTTCTGTTAGCATTCTAGTCTTCACAGCTCTGACCAGAATCTCCTAAGCTTGACTTACACCATTCTAGGGCTTCTCTACAACACCCCCCTACCTTTCCAAACTCTTCCCACAAACCACTTCCACAAGCTTCTAAATCATAGGGTCAGGTATAGTCACAGCAATGGCTGCACTCTCAGTACCAAAATCTGTTGGTATTGTTTGTCACTTTCTTAGCATTGGACACACAGGAGATGCTGGTGTTGGATATTTTTTCTCAGCGACAGGAAAGTGACTAAGTATTTATTCCTCCATGCATGCTCTGTTATTTGTGACTTATTATGTAAAAGGGTAGGGATTCCCTTCTTGTACCTCTTTCTGTCATAAAAGCCTTCATCTTCTAGGTCAAAGAGCAAATTTAAGGGATTCTGCCAGTTGTCATAAATGTATTCCACATATGCATTAAGGAAGTAGGAAACTAACCATAGTGTGAGTCTGTTGTTCAGTTGGGCCCTCTGTGAACTGGATTAAGAATTGTTAAAAGGTAAACTGGGCCAGGGGGAGATACAGCTCAGTGGCACAGTGGCTGCCTGGTAAGCACAAGGTCCTAATTATTTTTCCAAACAACAGTTCATGAACTGAGCACCCTCGCAATGGGGCGCTAATAAGGGAAGGCAGGAAGAATGCTGTTTCAAAGTAGACATAAATGTAAAGCAGAGAATGTATGTGCTTTGTTATAGTTACACAGCTGCCTGGTTTGGTCTGTTTGGCTTGAAAGTCCCTAGATAAACAACTGTAGATGGAGGTTTCTCACTGGATAGCCTTATATCAGTTTTGTTTGGTTTTTGAGCCAGGGTCTTGGTATGTAGTTCAAACTGGCCTTGAACTCATGACAGTCCTCCTGCCTCAGCCTCTCGAGTGCTGAGGTTACAGGTGTGCACCGCCACGCCCACCTCTTGCTCTCTCTTTTGAATTACAGGCATTTATAGGAAACAGCTTCAGTTTCCTTGTGTTTTCAAATCAAGCTATTTTAAAATCACGGTGAGGACTAACTAGTTCTAACTGTTCAGGAATTCACTGTCCTTAGTTCTTTAATTTACTTTAATTCAGTCTGTCACTTGACTGTTAACCCTCTGGCCTGACTGGCGGGCCAGTATAGTATTTCCTGTCATCTCAAGGCCATCTGGATACTTAATGTCCAGTATGTAATTACTCTAGTAAATGATTACAGGTGTCTTTGGTGAAGGCTTGAGCAAGGCTACCATGTGGGACACCTCCTTGTTACATAAATCAAATGGTATTCAGATATACAGGGGCTCACTGTGGTTGTGGGCCATGTCTAGTCATCCAGCTGTCTTTTTGTTTTTTGTTTTGTTTTGTTTTTGGCTTTTTGAGACAGGGTCTCACTGTGTAGTTCAGACTGGCTTTGAATTCACTATGTAGCCCAGGCTGGCCTTGAACTTGGAACTATCCTCCTGCCTCAGCCTCTCAAATGTTAAGAGTTACAGGTATGTGCCACCAGGCCCAGCTCCATCCAACTATTTTTGTGCATAAATTTTTGGAAGGTTTTGTTGTTTTTTGTTAGGCAATACAGGAGATTGAACCCAGGGCCTTCACAATGAACTATATCCCCATCCCTTTTTATTTTAGAGAAAGGGTCTCCCTAAGTCATTAAGTCACCTAGACTGGACTTGAATTTTTGATCCTTCTGTCTCTGCCTGCCAGAGTTCTGGGATTATAGACATTCACCACCATACCTAGCTTGTACATAAAGTCTTACTGGGGGATATAATCACATTTGTTTACTAGTGTTTTATAACTTTCATGCTAAGTTGTAACACAGGACATGTGGCCTGCAATGCCTAAACATGTCTTATGTTGTCTGATAGAGCAGGGTTTGTTAATTGCTTATCTGTTTCACTCCTTGGGACACCATGATCAGTTAGCTATGACCAAAGATCCCTGTGGGGCAAAGCATTGTGATATTTCTCCTAACTATTGTTTGTGGTTTTTTTGTTTTGTTTTGTTGGTTTTTTTGAGACATGGTCTCACTAGGTAGCCCAGGCTGGCCTCAGACTTGTGGTGATCCTCCTGCCTCAGCCTCCTACGTGCTGGGATCACAGATATACACCATCACTCCTGGCTCCTGTTCTTTTAAAAAAGTTATTATTGTTATTTTGTGGTAATGGGGATTGAACCCAAGAGTTTTGCACCGAAGTGTAGCCCTACTCCTTTCTTATTTTTTATTTTGAGGTAGGATCTTGCTAAGTTTACCCCTCTGGGGTGGAATTGGTGACCCTCCTGCCCCGACCTCCGGGGCTAGAACTGACAATAATATTTGTATAGGTTAAATCTCAACCACAGTCAAAGTCACAGACTAAAATTCATGGAGGGGCTGGGGATTTAGCTCAGTGGCACAGTGTCTACCTGGCAAGCATGAGGTCCCAGGTTCAATTCCTGGTACAAAAAAAAAATTAAATTAAATTAAAAATTAAAATAAAATAAAATTTGATGGGAAATTAGAGCACTCATCCAGGAAAATTAAGAGCATTAAATGACAAAAAAAAGAGCATTAAATGAGGAATGGGACAGCTAGTTGTTTGGAGAGAGAGAGAGAGAGAGAGAGAGAGAGAGAGAGAGAGAGAGAGATTATTAAGCCACGCTCTCAGATTGTTTTCAAACAGGAAGATTATAAAATAAAGATGTAAGGAACTTTTTTTTATGGTGCTAGGGATGAACCCAAGGGCCTCATACATGCTAGACCAGACTGCGTTGTATCCACCCCACCCAGCCCCAAGCCCTAAGGAAAACACTTAACAGATACTTACAGGCTTGTCCCACTCAGGGCCTCTTCCTGCCACCACTGTCTGCTGCTCCTCCTCCTCCTGCTCCTCCTCCTCCTCCGCCATCTCCCTTCTCTTCCTCTTCTTCCTTTTCCTGCTTTTCCTTTCTCCTCTGTCTTCTTTTTAATGTCATAGCAAGAAATGTATAATTTAAAGGCAGTTCTCTTATTTACAGCTATTAACTACGTTATATATTGTATACGTGCCCCAGGACACTTTCTCTTCATTCATTTCATCCTACACAAGCCAAAAGATTGGACACCACGGGAGCTGGCACGGAGCGCTTAGGTCTTGTCACTGTCGTGGTGCTGGGACAGAACCCCCAACACCCGACGCCTGCAACGTAAATGAGGAGAGGTTCATTTGGCTCCTGTTCTCAGTCCCTGATCCACAGGGTCCAAGCCACAAAAGGCGAAGCAGGAGCATCTGGGTGAAGAAAGGTGCTGCCATCATGGCGGCCAGGAAGCAGAGAGAAGAGAAAAGCAAGGAGCCAGAGAGGGAGCGAGGGAGCGAGGGAGCGAGGTCCTTCCAGGTCACACCCACGGTGACCCACCTCTTCTGAGCAGATCCCACCTCCTAACGGCAAGTCAGCGGCATCACCCACTCCAGTCACCTTCCGGAATCTTTGCTTATGAATGCGTGAGGCCGTGGGGGAAAGCTAAAAGCGGAGCACCACGTCAAGGGAGGGTGCATGCGTCACGGCCTCTCCCCAGGAGTTATTGGAGAAGATGCCATTGCTCCCTGTTGGCAGATGAATATGGGTGCTGTGTCCTCTGGGCCAGCGGTGGTCAGCAGTCGCTTGGCCATCATTGTACAATCCTACGGGATGCCAGCCAGCCCTGACTGGTGGGCAGATCCATGTGCAAGAACTAGTGCATGGAGTATCCACAGAAAGGGTCTCTTCAGCACAGACAAGCAAGGAGTGGTGGGGGAGGGCGTGAAGGAAGACACGCTCCTCCTGCCCTTGGATTGTAGATTACTTACAGTACATGGACTAGACTCAGGGCTATATTTTGTAATGAACAGTTACTTCACCATTACCCAGGTGTACGTGGACAGTGTTTAGAAAGGATCTCCACTGTCTGTTAGATGTCAGTCACTGGGTCCCATTGGTGAGGCCATCTCTGGTAGGTACTGATTAGCACTGGTAGTAAAAAGAGATCCAGGGGGGAGTTAGGGTGTAACAGTGGTAGAGCTCTTGCCTACTATGGTTGAGGCCCTGGGTTCCCTCTCCCTTCTCCAACAGACAGAGACAGAATAAATGAGTATACCATCCATGACAGGCAGAATCCTCTAAAAATGCAGGAGATCCTAACTTCAGACCTTGTCAAAAAGAATTACTAACTGGATGTGGTGGCATATGATGGTCTACAAACAAAGTTACCATGGAAGCTGAGGCAAGAGAATTGCAAGTTTAAGGCTCAGTAGGAAGACTCCCATCTAAAAAGGGCTGTAGGTAAAGCTCAGTAGAAGAGTTCTCCTAGAAGACCTAATATCACTACTTCTCAAACTCTTTAATGAAAGTGAAAGGGAAGTAGTTACTCCCAAATTCATTCCAGGAAGCAAGCACTACCCTGATACCAAAACTGGAAAAGGACCCAACTAAGAGAATTAGAGGACAATCTCCCTAGTGAACATAGATGTAGAAATCCTCAGTAAGGTGCTGGCAAACAGAATGCAGTAAATCATCAAGAATGTTATACACTGTGACCAAGTGGTATTCATCCCAGGAATGCAGAGATGGTTCAACATACATAAATCAATAAATGTAATACACCATATTAAAAAGCCAAGGATAAAAACCATATAATCATCTCAGTAAATACAGAAAAAGTTTTTGACGAAGCCTAGTACCCATTCATGATTTTTAAAACCCTACAGAAAATTGGAATGGATGGTCTTCATCTCAACCTGATCAAAGCCATCTATGATAAATCAACAGCCAACATCATACTAAATGGACAAAAACTGAAAGCTTTCTCTCTGAAGTTGGGAACAAATCAAGGATGTCCACTGTCTCCACTTGGCAAACTTTAGCCAGCACAATTAGACAAGAGAAAGAAAGAAAAGGAATAATGATAGGAAAGGAAGAAGTTAAATTATCATTATTTGCAGATGACATGGTACTCTACATAGAAGACCCCTAAAACTCCTCTAAAAAACCGCTACTAGATTTAATAAGCAAATTCAGTAATGTAGCTGAATACAAAGCCAGCATTCAAAAATTAATAGCCTTCCTGTACACAAATAACAAACTCACTGAGAGAGAAATTAGGAATCAATCTAATGAAGGATGTAAAAGACCTCTACATTGAAAACTACAGTACTGTAAAGAAGGAGATTGAAGTGGATATCAGGTAATGGAAAGATATTCCTTGCTCTTGGGTTGGAAGAACCAATATAGTGAAAATGGCCATACTTCCAAAACTGTTGCACAAATTTAATGCAATTCTGATCAAAATTCTAATAGCACATCACAGAATTAGATAAAATAATCCTAAAATTCACTGGAACCAGAAGAGACCTAGAATAGCAAAGGTAATTCTTGGCAGCAAAGGCAAGGCAGGGGGGATCACAATCCCTGACCTGAAATTATACTATGAAGCTACTGTGATAAAAACAGCATGGTATTGGCAAAAACACAGAGCTGAAGATCAATGGGACAGATTAGAAGATGCAGAAACAACTCTAGACATACTCAGCCACCTTATCTTTGATAAAGGTGCCAAACACATTCACTGGAAGAAAGATAGCCTTTTTCATAAATGGTGCTGGGAAAACTGGCTCTACACATGCCAAAGATTAAAATTGGACCCATATCTTTCACCATGCACTAAACTAAATTTGAAATAGGTCATATAAACGTAAGGAGCTCAAAAAATCAGAGCTCCCAAATTAAAAGACCTAATCCAAAAAGAGGCAGAGATGAATACATATTTCTCAGATGAAATACAAACAGCAAATAAATACATGAAAAAATGGTCATTTAAAGAGATGGCAAATTAAAACAACACTGAGATTCCATCTCACCCCAGAAAGAATAGCTATCATCAAGAAATCAACCCATAACAAATGCTGGAGGGCCTGTGGGTAAAAGGAGCTCTTCACTGTTTGTGGGAGTGCAAACTGGTGCAACCACTGTGGAAATCAGTGTGGAGATTCCTCAGAAAACTAGGGTTAGAGGACCCATTCAACCTAGCTCTTCCCCTTCTGGGTATCTTCCTGGAAGGATTAAAAACATCAGACCACAGCAATATATGTGCACCCTACTACATCAATATTCACTGGGTACTAAACTTTGATGAGATATACCTGATTTCTCGTATCGTAAAATTAAGAGTGGAAAAATAACTTATCCAGTAGGTATGAGTATTCTCAAGTTTGTAATGAACAGGAGGAAGTTTCAGATTTTTGATTTAAATTTTAATTTATTAAAACTAAAATAAAATAGAAAATATCCTTAAGGAGCCGGACATGGTGGTACACACCTGTAGTCCCAGCACTCAGGAGGATCGCTGCAAGCACAAGGCCAGCCTGGGCTACATAGTAATTTCAAGGTCAGTCTGAACGACACAGCAAGACCCCATCTCAAACAAAATATCCTTAATCATACTTCATATGAAATGATCAGTAGCACATGGCCAGTGGCCACTGTATTCCACGATGAAGGTCGAGACTGACTTCCGGTCATTCTGTGGTGCTCCCAACAATGACAGGAGACCTAGTTAGGCAGCAGCTATTGGCCCTCAGTCCAGACTCACCACTTTGTGTCTAGGGGATACAGGAACAGTTACTCATATTGCCTGAATCTGTTTTCCCCTTAAATAAGGGAGTGAGGTGTACACTGTGAAGGGTTACTAGGGTAAATAAGTGAGCTCATATGTATAATCCTCCTAGTTGAAATTCAGACATATTGGTCCTCAATAGATGACAGTATGTTAGTAATACGCATGTTACAGAGGATACTGGTTGTTTTGTTTGTTTTGAGACAGAGTATCACCATGTATTCCAGGATAGCCTTGAACTCACTATGTAGTCCAGGCTGTCCTTAAACTTCCATGGATCCTCCTGCCGCAGCCTCCCCAGTGCTGAGAAGACAGGCATGCTCTGCCATGCCCAGCTAAGAGCATTCTATTTATAGTGGCTTCCGTTCCTATCATTTGCAGAGAAGGAAGCAATGAGTGATGACGTAGGTTTGTTGAATGACTGACGTTACTAGAACTCCAGATAACCTTCTGCAAGGAGGAATGGAGATTTCCTATAGTTACTCACATTCATAAGCTTTGCTAAAGGTCATTCAGGCACAGTTCACTCTCAGGCTCATGGGCCGGCAGCCATGGATGGAGCCCATGCTGAGTTCTGCCGGTGTTCCCCTTCAGAGAATCTGAAGTCTTGCCTGAATATTATATACATAAACGTTTGTGTGGCCCAGGCCAGAGCAGTCGCTGCACCCTTCTTAGTTCATTTCTGAGCTGCTAAAGTGGCCCCAAGAACGCTGTTGCTAAACCAGTCCCCTGCTGCGTGTGTTTCATAGAGATGCTGCCTCGTCTCTCATCACAGTAGGTGTGTTTCCATCTGCGTGGCCGGAAGTTTCCTCTCTCATAAAATAAGACAGTTACAGTTTTCCAGGGGGCAGCTAGGCTCACAATCCCTTTTCTCTGGCTCTGGGTGAGTCAGGACTGTGCTGACCTTGTATGGTGGCATTGTGCATATGCATGTGTATTTTCTGCAGTATATTGGATTAGGGCGGGGCCAGTGGTGCATCCCTCCAATCCCATCTCCGGAGGCTGAGGCAGGAGGGTTGCAAGTTGGGAGGCCAACCTGAGCAACTTCATGAGACCTTGTCTCAAAATAAAATAAAAGGGCTGGAGATGCAGTTCAGTGATACAGAATTTGCCTAGCAGATGTGGAACCCTAAAGATTCAGTCCCCACACTGGATACAAAGTGTGGGGCTACGTGGGATCCATGAGGATAGGCTGACTTCTGAGCTTCTGAGTGAGAAGTTTTATCTTCCACAGGATCTCACGCCTTCTCTTTTCCAGGAGCCCTTCTTTCTCCGGACCCAGTCTTCTTCCTGGGAGGAAACATAAAGGAGGGAACGATGGTGGCCGACTGCCTGACCAACTGCTACGAGGTATGCAGAGCCTGTATCCCACAAAATGACATGCTGGTCCCCCCCAGATGGACACACTGCCAGCCAAGCAGATTTGTGTCCCCACCTTAAAGCCAGGAAAGCCTCATTCAAGGACTGATCCCCAACTGGTTTCCTCAGGGAGTGGAGTTTCTGATATTAGTGAGGCTTTATCTGAAAATCAGCTCAGTGTGTCAGCAGTTAGGAATGAACCTTGACACTCATGGGGCCGGATGTGCACTTACTGTGTTCCCAGTACTCTGATATGATGACGGATCAAAGTGGCCTTTTCTCAGGGTATTCAAGGATCCTTTTATCAAGTGGATGCACATGCTCAGGAGCTGTACCTTAATGTTACAAAACAGTAGGGGAAGAACACCCAGTCTAGTTCTGGGAAGAGGAGTTTATGTTTCAGAAGGGCCATTGCAGCCCCTTGGTGGCAGGAGGTGGACAGTGAGCAGATGTGGACAGAGGAAAGGGCCCTGGGACCACTGGCCCCTGGGAGGGCAGCGGAGGCCCTCGGAGCCCTGTGTGCGCCTCGGTCTCACCCCCTTATCTCCAGTGAACGCTGGTGGGGAGGTCACTGCGGTGACTTGCACTCAGCCTGGCCTGTGTGTGATGATTCAGGACTCGGTGACCTTCGAGGATGTGGCCGTGGACTTCACCCAGGAGGAGTGGGTTTTGCTGGGCCGAAGCCACAGAGACCTTTACAGAGAGGTGATGCTGGAGAACTACGAGAACCTGGCCTCCGTGGGTAAGAGCGCCGCTGCGCCTGCGGCCTGGTGGGGAGGAGGAGGAGACCTCGCACTTCCTGGGTCCTAGCCTGGGTGATGTGGACTCCGAGTCCCCAGGGAAATGAGATGGGGGTAGCCTCTGTGCCAGGACAGCAGTCCTGCTTTGTCCTTGGGGGATATGTTCCAAGGGCTGGGGCCATTATTAAGTAAAATAAAGGTTATTTGAACATAAGCACGGCTGTGCTGTGATGGGTGATTTGAGGAGAAGGCTGGGAAGTGACTGCTGCACTGGCTGCCCTGACGGTGGGCGGGGCTGATGGCAAAGGGAAGCCTCCCCCGCTGTGGGACACAGATTTCATCACACTACTGAAATTCAGGTGTAATTTAAAGCTTATGAATTTTTTTTCTGGAAATGTATACTTAATATTTTTAGGCCACAGATGGTGGGTAACAAACTGTGGAAAGCAAGACTATGGATAAGGGCACCGCTGTACATTTTAATCTACTGTAGCGGTTCCTAGTGTGGTCCAAGGTGAGTGGTATCCCCACTATTCCATTAGAAAGGTGGATCACTGGGCTGGTCATGCAGTGCAGCAGTACAGCACTTGCCTAGCATGTACGAGGGCCTGGACTCAATCCTTAATACCACCAAAAAGAAAGAAAAGGAAACCAAACGTTAACTATTAGTCTCTCTCCCTCCTTTTGTTTTTGAGACAGGGTCTCGCTATGTAGCCCAGGCTGGCCTTGAACTTACTGTGTAGCCAGGGCTGGCCTCAAACTTGTGCTCATCTTCCTGCCTCAGCCTCCTGAGTGCTGGGATTGCAGGCATGTGCCGCCATACCTGGCTTAGTCTCCTTTGACCTACTGAACCAGAAACTACAGGTAGATTCTTGTTGTGTAAGTTGTTT
This sequence comes from Dinomys branickii, assembly GCA_004027595.1. NCBI lineage: Eukaryota > Metazoa > Chordata > Mammalia > Rodentia > Dinomyidae > Dinomys > Dinomys branickii. Next base: position 46,005 of record PVLD010005160.1, on the reverse strand, counting down.
TGATTTTGTTGCTGTTGTTTTGGTCTTTTTGAGACAGGGTCTCTTTATGAAGTTCAGGGTGGCCTTGAGCTCACTTTGTAGCCCAGGCTGGTCTTGAACTCGCCACGATCCTCCTGCCTCAGCCTCCTGAGTGCTGGGATTACAGGCATGTGCCACCACGCCCAGCTCTTGTTATGTAAGTTTTCACAAGCCATCCAGATAAATCCGATGTACTGTAATAGGTAATGTTCATTGATACAGTTTCTTTTTTCGGTAGAACAAGTATCAGTTTGTTTCACTTTATTTTCTGGTTGAATCAAGGTGTTATTGCTACATTAGCAGGTGTGTAAGCACTCATTTGGGTTTCAGAGTTCACAGATAGCTAATCATTTGGGGCACAGAAAGAGATATTTGCAAGCTTAGTCCTTATATAATAATTCCCTTGCTTTCATTAGAAGCCTCACTGCTGAATTAAACTAAGTTTAGGGCTTTCTTGCCTGAACCTGTTTTTTTTTTTTTTTTGAGCCTCTTGCATGAATGCATCTTTCCCCATGTGCAGGGTGTGAGCTGGTCAAACCCAGTCTGATCTCCTGGCTGGAGCATGAAGAGGATTGGCAGACACAGCAGAGAGGAGAGCCCCCAGGTGAGTGTTCGTGAAGGACACCTGTGATCAGAGACACACTCATAATGTCTGGAAGTGTAGGAGATGCGCCTGATGTCAGAGCTCAGGCTGTTTGTCTGAGAAGGTAGGGAATCCTCAGCTTCTCCTGCTGTTTATGACTAATCACACTTTCTTATGATTTCACAAAATGATTTGTTCTCTTTGTTATTTTGTTATTACTTTTTGTCTAGGTCTTTGCTACTTTTCATTGCTGATAATATTGTGCTGGGCATGGTGGTGCATGCCTGTAATCCCAGCACTCCTGAGGCTGAGACAGGAGGATCATCGCACGTTTAAGACCAGCCTGGGCTACAAAGTGAGCTCAAGGCCAGCCTGAACTGCATAGTGAGACCTGGTCTTAAAAAGACAAAAAAAAAAGAAAAAGTAAAAGAAAAAAAAAAAAGAAAGAAAGATATTCTGCTTATCCATATCAATTTCAAAGAATCAATTTGTAATAAACTGTCTAAAACTGATTCACATGAGCCATTGCCAAATGTTTAATCAGTTAAAATGTTCAAAATTTTATTTCTCTTTCTTTTTTGCCTGCTTGCTTTTCCTCTTTCTTTCTTTCCTTCTCTTTTTGTCCTTCTCCTTTTCCTCCTCCTCCTACTTTCTTCTTTTCCTCTTCCTCCCCCTCCTCCCTCCCTCCCTCCCTTCCTTCCTTTCATACTCAGCCAGGTTTAGTTTGAAAAGAAATATAAATGAACCATATCATTCTTAACTACTGCGGACGATTATTTCTTTCTCTAAACTTTAATTTGTTCTCTGTTTATCTTCAGAATGGGAAGTACAACTTAGCAGCAAAGAGGAAGCATTTCCACAGAACTTTTTGAGGGGACAAACTTCAGATGGGATGCCAACAGTAAGATTAATAAGCAATCTTTGTTACCTCTTAGACTCAGAGATGATTCGGAATTCCATTCTAGAAAATAAGTTAACAGTTACCCAAGTAGGAGCAATGTATCCAGAGAAATACTCTGCATTTAATGAATTTGAGAGTGTCCCAAACTTATTATGAAATCTTTTAGGGATACAAATACATAGTCCCATGTGTGTAATTAGATATTGACTTTTTAACGCAATTTTGTGAATATTTTGGCAGCAGTTTTAAGATGAAGCAGATGGATCAGGGTTCTGGCACTGTCGTTCTGTCATTCAATTTGAAAAGACAGAACAGGAACTGTACGAATGTCACTAAAATGTTAAAAGTCCATAATCATCATCATAGAATGGTGGTGAAGCACACAGTAAATAAGGTCCTTGTCACCAATTATCTCTGCGTCAGCAAAGCAGTGAGAAGAGCGTTGCACTCTAAGGGAGATTTCTCATTTACTTTCCTCAGAGATCGGGAATCCTGTTAGGTTTCCGATGCAGAAAAGAAGCAAAGAAAGAAAGCCTTTACTCTGGACGTGGAAAGGACAGGGCAGCATGCAGTACCGGCCGCCTCTGGGGCCAGACAAGGGAGCTGGGGTTTATAAAGATTCTGGCTGGGGGCGGAGCTTAGGGGCGGGCTTACTGATGTCTCAGGAGCTAGTTGGGCGTTTCTTTGCCCACGTGGGAAGGACAAGGGGAAGTTGTATTCTGGGCTGAGGGGAGGAGAAAGGCGGGTGGTCACTGGGAAAATAAGCAGCCGTTTTGGGCATCAGCCGTGTTAGACCACCGCCACCGCCGTAATAATACAGCAGTTCATACCCAGGCAGGAACCTGTCACATCCCTTTCTAGCCAGTTAGCACAAAGGAGAGATGTTTGAGAAAATTGGCCGTTAACTCTAGTGGAAGGAATGTCTCCTGAGGGATAGTCTCAAGGTGATGAACTGTGAAACCCTAATCCTAGCTCTAAACTAGGGCTTCAGGGTTCCCACAGGTATACTTGGCCACATATGTAACTGGGTATTGAGAGTCTTAAAAATAGAGAATTTCATAAAAATGGAGAGGAGCACTTCCAAGATTAGGCCTAGTAACACAGAACATTTAGTGTTGGGTTTCTTTGTTCCACTTGAAGGGAATCCACAGAGCATGCTGTATATACATGTGATCAAAATGCCAGAAATCATAGGTATAATAATACTTATGTTTTCAGGTAGGTAGAACCCATTAACAAGTCTGAAAAATCTTTTAACCATCATTCATCCCTTCACCAACAGGCAGGAAACCAGAGTGCAGGGGAACTCTGTGACTATACGCAGTATGGAGAAATCTTCAGCGAACACTCATATTTCAAGACACATACGAAAACTCAAAATATATGGAATACAGGAAATTTAATTCACACCACGGGTCATGCTATGCCTGTTCAAATGCACACCATAAAACACTATGCATGTAAGACTTGTGGAAAGGCCTTTGGGCGTTCTTCAAACCTTAACAGGCACATGCGAACCCACACAGGGGAGAAGCCCTATGAGTGTAAGGAATGTAGGAAGCCCTTCACAACTTACTCGAGGCTAGTGGAACACTTCAGAACTCACACTGGAGAGAAACCCTATAAATGTAAGGACTGTGGAAAAGCCTTCACCAAGCGCTCAGGCCTTATTACACACATCCCGACACATGCTTCTGAGAAACCCTATGAGTGTAAACAATGTGGGAAAGCCTTCGCTTCATCCCCACGCCTTTCTCAACATGTAAGAACCCACAGTGGCGAGAGACCCTACATATGTAAGGAATGTGGGAGAGCCTTCCTCACTTCCTCATACCTACGTAACCATGTAAGAAGAACTCATAGTGGAGAGAGGCCCTACATATGTGGGGAATGTGGGAAAGCTTTTCATTCTTCCTCGTACCTACACAGACATGTGAAAACTCACAGTGGAGAGAGACCCTTCACGTGTAAGGAATGTGGGCGAGCCTTCCTTACTTCCTCGTACCTCCATAACCATGTGAGGAAAACTCACAGTGGAGAGATACCGTACATATGTGGTGAATGTGGGAAGGTCTTCCATGCGTCCTCATACCTACGTAGACATATAAGAACTCACAGTGGAGAGAGACCCTATATATGTAAGGAGTGTGGGAAAGCGTTCCTCAATGTCTCATACCTGCGTAAACATCTAACTATTCACACTGGAGAGAAACCCTATGAATGTCAGGAATGTGGGAAGGCCTATAATAGGTGTAATCTGCTCAATGAACACTTAAAAACTCACACAGTGGAAAAGCCGTTTGATTGCCATGTATGTGGAAAATCCTTTCAGTATTTCTCATATCTTACTAAACACATTCGTATTCACACCGGAATAAAGCCCTATAAATGTAAGTACTGTGGGAAAGCCTTTACCACCTCCTCAAGCCGAACTGAACATGTCAGAAGTCATACTGGGGAGAGGCCCTATGAATGTAGGGAATGTGGGAAAACCTTCACTTCGTCCTCAAACCTAATTCACCATGTAAAAATTCACACCCGAGAGAAGCCCTATAAATGTGAGGAGTGTGGGGAAGCCTATAGCAGCATTTGCCTACTCAGTGACCATTTAATGACTCATACAGAACAGAAACGCCTTGAATGGGAGCAATGCCAAAAATCCCTTAGGAATTCCTCACACCTTAATCATTGCAGTGGAGTTTACACCGGTGAGTAACCTTATTCACATGAATGAGGGGCAGGCCTCCGTTACTCCAATTTCATTTGAAGACATCCAAGAGCCTATACTCAAGATGCCCCATGAATTGAAAGACGGAAATATTGAAGTCTTCGCTGTTTCCTGGGAAGCTCTTCTTAAATGTGTGAGACGTCACGCTGGCGGGATGCTGATGTAAAAGCATATGGGAAGTTGTAGTTCCACTGAGCTTCACTGTGCTCTCACAGTGGAGAAAACGTCATGAAGGTCAGAAATGTTAGAAAGTCATTTTTTACAGGCCACCAATCCCCAGCATTTAGTCACCATTCTGAGGCATGCCCAAGAGAAAACTGAATATATGGGACACAGGAATTGTGTCCCCATGTCCTACAATCTGGTACGCTGACAAAAATACAGCTATCCAGATGGTGCTTGTTTATTTTGAACATCTGTGATTCTGTCCTGATCATTACCAGAAGGCTTCATCATTCCTTCCTTCCTGAGCAACTTCTTTTCATTCTAGTTGTGACAACCTCTGGGCAGCAGCCTTGTGAAAAGCCGGCCTTTGGGATACAGGCAGTGCTGGTTTAAGCACTGTGGATCCTTTGGTTTGTCATGCTTTTCAACATGGTCCTGCAGAGGCTCACAGCACACGAGTTTGGGGTATCAACTCGGTGTTGGTTAAACATTCTTATTTCTCTTGCATGTCTGATCCTTTCAGATAAAAGATAGGGGTGCAAGAAAAGAGAGAAAATGGGATGAATGAATAGCTCGTAGTAGGAGACACCTCAGTTTCGTGGCCATAGCAGGAGGGCACTGGCACTGGAGAATGGGAGATTCTGTGACCTCTGGCAGTGCAAGGAGTTGGGACAGGGTTCAGTGTTCTTCTATATTCACTCTGCCGCTTGGCAAAGCAATTTTATATGCCTGAGTCAAGCAACAGCTGGGACTGGTAATAAAATATGCATTTTTCCTTCCATGTACTGTGAAAAAAAACAAAAAAATTGCCTGTGAACACAGCTGTTCTCTATGGTCTACCATGCTGGAAATCACCATGGCACTTCCAGAATGCGTGAAGAACGTGTGGCCTTTGGGTACAGACATGCGCAACACAACTAGGTTTCAGCCTCAGTGGTCCAAATTGATATTCTTTGATGCTTGAGCAGCCTTGGGTTGTTTATGTGTGGCCATCAGGTGTGTAGCCGCTTGATGGCCCTTTTGGTGGCTCTTAACCCAGCCATTGTGATGTAGCCCAAACAAGGCAAAGAATAAATCATGAATAGAAGAGACCTCTGTCCCTTTGTATTTTATGTTTGTGGTGAGAAGTGGGCAGTGGCGTTTCCTTCTGGGGGGTGTGATGTTGCTGTTTAGCCCATGTGTCACATTTCATTCTTGGCCATGACCCCAAAGGCCAGTCCCGTGTGTGGGTTGTCACAGCTCACAGACTGCCCTTGTATGCCATCCCAGTGGTTTGAAATGAGGTACTGGAGGTCACCCCGGCACTTGTTCAGAACTTCTTGAGTGTGCGCACGCGTGGGGTCATGGGTGAAGTCCACACTTGGTGGCCTTACCCTCGGGCTTGGATGTGATGTTAGCACAGGACAGCCCAGTGTCACAGCCCACATATTCTCCTGCCTGAGAGGCTCCCTGCTGGGGAAGATGCCCCCAACTGTGAGACCTCACTGTTGGAGATGACTTGCGAGGTGTGTTCCTAAGATCCCCAGAACCTCCTCCATAGCGATGCCCACCACCAGCATGCCTCAGGCACAAACTGCACAAAAGTGGCTTTTTGTACTTTGGTATTTGGGATTCTGTCGTGTGCCTGAGCTTGTTATTGACATAGTCCATAATCCTGGTGTCAACTCCACCATAACATGCAGCTGTACATCCCACGCCTATAGGAAAGCCTGAGCAGAGTGCTGGAATCTGTGCCATCCTGAAAGTTGATGAAAAATTTTTGGGTTCCCTCAGGAGGCACTGGCTGTGGGTCAGTTACCCACTGATACTCACAGCCAAGGACCACTTTTCTTATCCGTGCCTCCTCCTGCCTCCCGGAGCTGGCAGTGATTTCCTTTGCCTTGGTTTCAGAGAAAACCATGTTTTTATATATGTTTCAGTAGAGTTCAAACCCTCAGCACAGCTCCAGACTTCCACCCTTACTACAGTCAAACTCATACATTTTAGCACATTTTACAACTCTACAATTTCAAATCCATTTTTAAGTCTGAAAATTTCAGATACATTTTCTTGAACAGTGCCGTATAATGGAGAACTTTCTTACAGCCAGACCTATGCGGCCTGCTTATACTTCCTTATATTTCTTCTCCCTACTCAGAATATTCTTTCCCTGTACTCTTTAGGGCTTAATAACAGGGTGTCTTGGTTACTTTTTGCTTGTTGCTGAGATGAAATACCCAACACCCAAAATGAAGGAAGGAAAGGTTTACTTAGCTTACAGTTTGTGGTTTCAGTCCATACTTGGCTGGTTCTGAGGCAGAGTGGCACATGGCAGAGGGCAAACTGTTCATGGCAGCAGCACACAGCAAAAACAACCAGCAAATGTGTGGAATTGCAGGCAAGCAGCCTCTTCCCTTACATTGTAAACAGCCTACCCCCACCCAGGGGGCGTGTACCTCTCACATAACCTCCATGCTCTCCTCTTCCACAGGCCCAGGATATATATACAAAGTAAGCACCCTGGCTTCCTGTTGAATCACATAGTTAACCTTTTAAACTTCCCAAATTAACACAATAAACAACATCCCAGAAGGGTAAGGGCGTGTCCTTTTCACCCCAAGATCTACAACTGCTGAGTTACTCAGCCAAACCTTCAGACTCCCCAAGTTGACATAATGTATCAAAAACAAAACAACAAAAACTAAAAGGCTCATGTGTACTAACTTGGTATACATTGTTTTTCTCCCGTGTTTTTCTTCAACAGGCTTGGGATTGAACCCACGGCCTCAGACATACTAGGCAGATATTTTGCCACTGAACTATATCCCTAGCCTCCTCACCCCTTGTTTGTTTGTTTGAGGATCTTGTTAAGTCATTAAGTTGCCCAGTCTGGACTCAAACTTGTGCTCCTCCTGCCTCTGCCTCCCAGAATGCTGGGATTATAGGCTTGTATCACCATGCTTGCCATAATTTTGCTTTAATTTTGATGTACCCAAATTTCTCCAACCATTCCTTTAGTAAGTCCCCAATGTACAAACATTCGAGTTGTGAGCTTTCACAGGTGTACCATATAAGACTCTTTTGCTGGACTTAGGAACAAATGCAACTTACAAACATCTGGAAGAGAACTCATTTGTAAACTGGGGACTTACTATATGTTATTTGAGAATTTAACTGAAGGCCTTAAAAAATGTTCTATTACCATGTCTTCCATATTCCTTTAGTCCTAGTTTCAAATTTGAATGGTTAACTGATATCATTCCTGCTGGTGTATATATATGTCGAATTTCCATTTTCTTTCTGTGGACATAAGATTATCATAGGACTTCTGTTTCTGGCAAAGGTGCATGTGGGGTGCCTTAATGCTGAGAGAGACTGAGGCAAAGAGAGATGGGGCGGGGAGATGGGCCTACCACCTGGGGCTGTTGGAATAATGGAAATTACATGTTTTTTTCCTTTCATTTACATGTCCTTAGCCTCTCAGAGGCAATCCTGTGGTGTCTGTGACATACTGTGGATCTCCAGAGTGAGACCAAGACTATTATCTTAGTTACTTTCCTCATTGCTGAGACAAACTAGCAGACACCCAAATTAGTGGAAAGGTTTATGTGGCTCACAGTTGGCTGGCTCCATGGGAAGGCGGTGTGGTCAGCAGGCAACAGTTCATCGCAGGCAGAAAGTAGCCAAAGCAACAAGGGACTTTCTCAGCATCTTTCGCTCCTTTTATCTTACCCAAATCACTTAGAGTAGGTAGTATTTACACTCTTAATCCTAGTGCTCTTGGACCTAGCACCGCACCATGAATCAACCCATGCATCACACATTAGACCCAGCTGCCTCTGAAAAAGCCCCCCCAATGACTGCGTGAGGCTTTAGTGGGAAATCTAGCCACAAGCCATAACATCCCACCCTACCCCTCCAAAACTCATGCACATCCCTTTATGCAAAAGGCATTTAGTCTATCTGTAAGAGTTGCTAAAATCCTAACAGTTTCAGCATTGTTTAAAAGTCCAAGTCCCGTCTCCAATGAGATTTAAGGCAAACAATTAGCTGCAAGCCCCTGTATAAATGAAAGTTAAACACTTTAAACATCCAATGGCACAAGATAGATGCTTCCTGTCCAAAAGTTACAAATGGGGATAACAAGGAATGGGAGCAAGGCAAGACCAAAATCCAATTAAATCCCACAGTCCCACTTACAGCATCCCCAGCAATCCACGGCAAGTTGTGAACTCCAAGGAGGTGGCTCCACCCCTGTGGCACTGTGGTTGAAGCTCCCATAGCTTCCCTCTGGGGTAGGCCTTGCTCCCTCCTTGCAGCTTTCCTGAGATGATGCATGTTCCTGGCTTCTCCAAACTTCTAGGGTCTCCAGTGCATCTTTGGCTTCACACAGCTTCACACACTGCCCTCTAAGGGACACACTGCCTGGCCCCCTAGGGCTTTTGAAATCTGAGTGGAAATCTTCCTGACCCCACAACTCTTGCATTCTGCACTCTAGACCACTGTCATTCTGGAGCAGGGTGCTCTGGAGCTTCTCAAAAAGTCTCAGTTTTGCAATTTTCAGGCTGCAAAGGGTGGAATGCTGCTGCTTCTTATGATGCCGTCAGGCCATCTTTTCCAGTCTCCTGTTCCTTCTCAGAAATCAAGATTTCCTCTGCTCTATCTTTGCAGCCCATAACTTTATTGGTGCTTCCTTTCTGACCAAACCCGTATTTTAACTCATTCTGCTGGGCTCTTTGCTCTTGATTCTCAACATAAATCTGGCTAAAAGTTCCCAACAGTAGCCATGCCTCCACCAATATTAGACTGCCTTGCAATTTCTTCTACAAGATTAATTAGTCCACCATCCTTAATCTCAGTCTCAGGAAAAGTCTCTGGACACAAGCAAAATGTAGAGAAAGTTTCTGCCAAGGTGTAACACACATTGTCTGGAGTCCAATAGCCAATGCAGTCCTTCCCTGCAGAAACCTCCCAAGCCTGGTCTTTACTGGCAGGATTTCTATCAGCCTTTTGGTCTTTTGAGCTCTGACCAGAATCTCCTGTCAAGTACAGCCTCAGGTGTTCCAGCTCTATTTTTTCAGCCAGCATCTCTGAACCTTTCCAAATTATTTCCACAAGGCAGTCCCAAAGGTTCCTGAACCACATGGTCAGGTATAGTCAGAGCAATGACCCCACTTCTGGTATCAAAAACTATCTTAGTTACTTTTCTCATTGCTGAGACAAAATATCTCACACCCAAAGTTAAAAGAGGAAAGGTTTACTTAGCTCACAATTTGTAGAGGTTTCAGTCCATAATCAGCTGGCTCCAAGGTAGGGTGGTGTGACAGACAGGCAATAATAGTTCATGGCAGGCAGAAGGTAGCAAAAGCAACAAAGGACCTTAGTAGCATTTTTCTGCCCCTTTTTCTTATCCAGACTACCCAGAGTGAGTAGCACTCACACCCTTCATCCTAGCGCTCTTGAGCCTAGCATCGCACCATCCCAGTGTCATACACTCTAGACCCAGCCACCTCTAAAAAGCCCCCACCTATGACTGAATGAGGCTTTTGGGGGCACACCTAGACACAAGCCATAACAGCTACCCTCCATTCATTCCATCTTTAATAGAGACACAAGTTCCACTACAAAGACTTTGCAGAGAAAACACATAATGAAAACCACAACCCACAGAATACGCATTGAATCTTGCACACTTTTTTTCAGTGCTGGAGATGGAACCCTGGGCCTTGCCCATGCTAAGTAAGCACTTTACCACTAAGCTATGCTTCCAGCCTCAAAATTTGCACACTGAATCCAACTTTGTTGGTTACTTGATCAAATATCTACATTGTCCATAGGACTTAAAGACTCTGAATGTCATTAAATTAAAAATGTGCATAATATGCTGAGCCTTGTGGCACATGCAGGTAATCCCAGCTACTCAGGAGGCTGAGGAAGAAGGTGTGCAAGTTGAGGCCACCCTGGCAACTAAGCAAGGCCCTGTCTCAAAATAAAAAAATGAAAAAGGGCCAAATATGTATCTCAGTTTGAAACCCCTGGGTTAAATCCCCAGGAAAGGGATGGAGAGAGGAAGAGGGATGGAGGGGTCTCCTAGTGCCCCAGCCTCAATCTCCAATACTAAAAGCAAAATAAAACAAAATAAACACTACAAAAACAACAAGAATCCAAATTATTTTCCATATGAGCCTTAGGGGATTGAGTGCTAATACCAAAAGGATCTTAAAGGAAGAGGAGAAAATCAGTAAAAATATTTGATAAAATGATGGGAATGTTCTCAAATTTGGTTGTAAGACATGAAGACTGAAGAAGTTCAGTGAGCCTAATACACAGTACAGCTAAAGAAAACGAAGGCCAAACATGAAAGTAGGGAAACTAAAGAGATTTCTTTATAATTTATATGACTGTCAAAAATATGAGGGTTTCAAACTATGTTGGTACAGTAAGAATTACAACAGAGGTATAGGGGGAATGTGACTTGTATGTTAAGTTCTACATCAATTTCAATGGCAAAATATTCAATTTAGACTGGAAAATATGTACATTTTAATGAAAATACAATAGGTAAGTGAAAATAAGAGCACTATGGGGAAAAGGTTAATCCAAAAAGAGTTATAGGAGAAAGTGAATGACAGACCATAGCCGTAACAAATAGTACAGCTGAATCATCACATACGCAGAAACATTAAACACAAATTATCTGAACAGCAGTTCAAAGCGTGGACTCTGCCTTGCCTGTGTTCCCTCAGAGCGAGCAGATCTTTGCAGACCTAGCATCAGTGAGATGCCCTGTGTACCTGCAGAGTGAACACACACACAGCAATAGTGGCCAGGCTGGGGGTACTGCCTCTGGAACTGATCCTAGCTAAGCAGATTTATTCAAATTGAACAGTTCTTGTGACACTTTCTAAGAAAACCATTTGTCCCCCAAGTCCAGCTAACGCCAGGTGGCAGTGCCCCGCCAGTCTCCTCATGGTCCTGCTTTCTCTGTTGCTACTGTTAAGTGATTCACAGGCTGGGGTAAAGGGGATGCAAGTGGGCACACCTGTCATCCCAGCACCCTAGGAGGCTGAGGCAGAATTTCGAGTTCAAACTCAGCCTAGAAAACTTAGCAATGTAGGAAGACCTTGTCTCAAAATAAAAATAAAAAAGCCCGGGATGTAGCTCAATGTGAAACCCCTGGGTTAATTCCCTAGGTGGGGGGAGAGAGAGGCGGAGGGAGGCGAAGACGGAGGAGGAGGGAGAGAGAGACTGACTCTGGTGTGACTGGATGTCCAGTAAGGAAGGAAAAAATGTGCATCAGATCTAGTTCTACACTTTATTTGCTTACCATAGAAAACGCTAATTCCAAACTTGAAGAACATGGTTTGACAGATGATGAATGTCACCATTAATTCGGTTAGAGTTTCATGTACAAGATGAGGAGAAACATCTAAAATTTAACATGATTTCCTTAAATGTAGCTTAATAATATAGACACTTAAACTCATGTCTATAATCCCAGCACTGGGGCTGAGGCAGGAAGATTTCAAGTTCAAGTCCCACCTGGGCAATTTAGCAACTGTTTCAAAACAAGAAAAAAAGAGGCTGGGGGTGTAACTCAGTGGGAGAGTTTACCTGGGTTCAACTCCTAGGTGTCTCTGTGTCGCTGTGTCTGCCCCCTCCAGAACACACCGCACACTTAAAACTTCTTGAAAATAAGAATATATTTTATTTAGAGATAAAGAATGGGAAGTGGAAAAAGAGCCTGAATTTTCATTTGGTTCATTAAATCCATAGGAGTTCGAGTAACGTGGGTAGAAGCTCGTAAAAAATGTTTTGATGAGCTGGGTCCGGGGGCGCACACCTGTTATCCCTAGCACCGGGGACTAAGGCAGGAGGATCGCCACAAGTTCGAGGCCACCTGGGCTACACAGTGAGTTGAAGTCAGGCTAAATGAGACAGCTAGACCCTGCCTCAACTGAAAAGTCTTGATGAACATCCTTGCAAATGAGACCCCAACCCTCAACGGCCATTCTGGTCCAATCCGTCGTTCACACCCAACTGCAGCCCCACCCAGATGGCGCGTTCTACATACAACTAAGTCCTCGAGACCGTAGGGCCATTTCTGCCTTCATTCTCTGTGTTGAGCCAACCGCGGAGCCTTTCTCTGTGCACATACGAAAAAACTGGATTTTGCGCCAAACCTAATCCAACTCGAAGAAGACCGCAGTCTCCCAGGCCAGCCCCGCCCTTGCCGGAAGCGGAAGTGGTGCCATCGATTAGTCTCCGTCCTTATGACGCAGTCTCAACGCGACCAGGCGCCTCTTCTCTTTGCTGGTAATGGGTTCCGTTCTGTTTACGACGACAGTTCAGTGTGAGGGGTGCTCCCTGATGTACAGAGGCTCGCTGATTGCGTTGTGCTGAGCCGCCGAGGAGCCTGGACGCTCTGCTTGCGCTCGCTGGGCTGTGGGTCTTGTTCCTAGAGGTCGCTCGGGCTGTCGTGCTCTGCGAGGAGCGTGTCAGCAGGTGTCGTTATACTGTGTCTTCAGGATGTTTCAAAGACTGTTACGCTCTCTTCAAAAACCTCCAAAACAGCCTTTGTAAAAAAAAAAAAAAATCCCCAAAGTAAAATAATTTCCGCCATTCGAGTCACGCTGACGACGTTCCCAGGGTCCTGCCACCTCAGACCTGGAGTTTGAAGCGCTTTCGGGTGAGCTCTGCGAGAGAATTGGGCAGGGCTGCGGGTGGAGCTCGCGGGTAGGGCTTCGCTCTTCCGACCTGGGTTCCATCTTCAGCACCGCGCGCGCACGCACACAGTTCGAGGACCCCTCTCCTTTCTTTAAGGCAAATGAATATTTGATCTGAGAATTCATTACTTCCTTTTCGTGTCATGTAGGTGTTTTTCACAGTCACTGTTACAGTTTACATGTAAAGTGTCCCGCAGCGGGCTCATTTGTGTGGAGGGTGGTTGGATCTTGGGGTCGCTGTACACATCAGTGATGTGTTTGATGATGGGGGCCTGGTTGGAGGAGGGTCCCCGGGGGGCTGACCTGGAAGGGCATTGTCCCTCGATTCTCCCCGCTCTCTGCTGTCTGGCTGTTGTGCGGTAAGCACCTTTCCTCTGCCGTGCCTTTCCGCCTTGGAGCCAGGCTACTTTGGAAGGAACCTACTGAAACCGAGAGCCAAAATAAACTTTTAATTGTGGGTATTGGGTATTTTGTCCCAGTTACTGGAAAGTGACTAATACGATCACTTTTGTTAGAAAGATAAACATCCTTTCTTAGGTGCCTATGATGTATGTATTTCGTTCTTTTGATAAGCAAAACCAAGAATTCACAGCCTTCCTTTCACCTGAAGTTCCTGGACATCTGTACATCCTCAGAAAACTTAAAAACCCAGCCTTTAGCAAGGAAGGATGGCCACTTTATTGCACTAGTAGTAGAATAATTGTGTTTACTATTGAGAAGTAGTTGGACTAAGGATTTTTTCCCACATTTTTCTTTAGAACAATCTGAAACTGCTTACAGGTCATTTCAGTATAAAGTTATAATGCATATATACATTGTAGTAGATTCACTCATTTTTAGCGTTTTTTTGTGTTTGCGCTGAGATAAAATTATTGTAAACTATTTGAGAGCACACTGAAAATGTGGCAGATATGTTGTGTGAACTTTAGATAGCGATGCATCTCCTAAATATATAAAGACTTAATAATAAGATTTATTTAAATAAATTATTAACAAGGGTTGGGTGTAGCGCAGCCTCGTGTGCCAGGCCTGGATTCAACTCCCACCACCCCACTGAAAGGAAATAAATACCATTGTCTAATATCTTTCCCATCAAAACTTAATTTATCTGCATCGTTCTAACATAGCTGTGTTCCTGTGTGTGTGTGTGTGTGTGTGTGTGTGTGTGTGTGTGTGTGTGTGTGAGGGAACTGAACTAGAGTAATGCTCTACAATTGAACTACATCCCTAGCCCCATACAGGCTTTGGGATGTTTGGGATCTAAGATCCAAAGTTTGTTTCTTTGTTTTCTGACAGTCTTAAAGATTGAACCCAGCATCTTCACCCTGAGCGGCATTCTCTGGCCCTTTTTTATTTTGAGCCAGGGTCTCACTAAGGCACTAAGTTGCTTATGTGGGCTTGAACTTGCATTCCCCCTGCCTTAGCTGCACAGAGCACTGGGATTATAGGCGTGTGTCACCATGCCCAGGTCAAGGTTTCTTACTACATTTGTCTATGTTGTTTATTCTCTTTAATATGTTCCTTATGGCTTGAACTCACTAGTGGTACATGCATGACTGTCCCATGGTTCAGAGCTGCCCAGCAGCAAGACATACAAATTACAACTCCACCATGAATGTGCTAAGGCTAGAATTAGCTCTGACTCTCTGTTATATTGGCATTTTGAAGAGCACCTCATTCATTTAAAAAGTCAAAGCACTTTGCTATTTATGATTGTCATCTCACGGCACATTTAAATTAGTCTTTTTCTATTAAATTTTTATTTGTGTTACTACATGCTTGGAGTATGCAATGATTACTTTCCTTGGAGTTGGTTCATGTACATAACACATCTTAATTCTTTTCTTTTTTAATCCCCCCCTTTCTTCTCCCTGAGTCTTTCATTTCATGACTATATAATTGATGTTGGGTCCATAGCAGAGGTTGGAAAACTGTAAGAAGAGCCCGCCAGTAAGTGCTGGATGCCTTGACGGCATAACGTCTCTAGTTAGCAATCTCAGTCTTGGTAGTGGTCAAGCAGCCAGACATTTTAGTAGACAGGTGTAGCTTTGTCAGAGTAAAGCCAGACTTACAATATTAGGTCAGTGAGCCGTAGCCTGTCAGTGCCTGGGGTAGAGAATTCAAAAGATCATTTACCATATGTTTTGTAGGTGAGGGGTGCTTTGCAGTGGCATTTTATTGGGAAGAAGTGCATTATATCATTCCTGTTTTCGCAGTGGAAAGTGTTTTGTTTTCATTTGTTGTTGTTTTTTGCTTTTTGGATTTTTTTTAACAGTACCATGGTTTGAAGCTAGGACCTTTGCACTGAACTATATTCTGAGCCATTTTTAATTTTTATTTTTTAAATTTTGAGAGTCTTGCTAAGTTGTCAGTCCACAGTTGGCTGGCTCCAGGCAGGAGGGCGTGGTGGAGGAGCCTGAGTGGAGGGCAGCTTCTCAGGCATGAGAGGAGGGAGCAGGGCAGGACGGGAGGAGCTGGGGTGAAGTAAACCCTTCCAAAGTGCAGCCCCAGCAGTCCACCCCTTGTGGCCAGACCCTGCCTCCTAACAGCAAGCCAGATACAAGCCCTCTAATCCAATCGCCTTCCAGAGGTCCCATGTTTGAGCACCTGAGTAGATGCAAACTAATATTCAGCCTCCCAAGTAGCTGGAATGACAGGAATAGCCACACCTGCCTGCACGTACATTGTCCGGGGAGCAGAGCATGGAAACCTGCACGGGTTCGAGGCTTTACGCTGCTTGCCTCAGTTACATAGCATTTCCTCAGCCTCCCTCTGGTAACAGAGCTGGCAGTCCAGAAGGTAACCCCTAGCCTCTCATACTGCCTCTTAGTGTAGTGAGAGGAAGCCCCAGGTGGCCACATAGCTGTCTCATCTTCTGAGTTATTGGGACTATTGTTGTGCCCCTAGAGACGAAGATCTCCAAAATGCAGTGAATTGCTGCGCTTGGAATAAAAATTTTTTCCTTCTGTTCACCCTGGAGTGTGTCAGCAAGCACAGGCAATCAAGAGTTCAGGGACAAACTTACAGACAGGTCCAGGACCTCTGCTTCTTAGCGAAGTGATGTGGAGTTTCTGTGCTGTCTGAATGTAGATTAGGCTCAGCTTGGTTTTTGTTTTTGCAATACAGTACTTGGGAGTGAACCCAGGGCTTTCCTATTGAGCTATAGCCCAAGCCCCTTGTCTCAGTAAGTTGTTTTTGTTTTTGAGTCAGGGTTTCACTAGGTAGTTTCAGGCTGGCCTTGAACTTACTGACCTCAGGGGCTGGGGATATAGCTCAGTGGAATAAGCGCTTGCCTAGCAAGCGCCGGGTCCTGAGTTCGATCCCCAGTACCGCAAAGATAAACTTACTGACCTCAGACTTGGAGTGATCTCTTGGGCTCTGAAGTGTTGGCTTTGCAGGCATGCACCACCAGGCCCAACTGAAGATGGCATCTGAGTAATTTCCCTGGGCTTGAATTTGTCCTCCTGCCTTCGCCTCCTGGCTTGAATCTAGGTTTTTTTCAGCATTAAATAGATACATTGATACCGATGTGAAGGGTTGGTGTGATACTTAAGTGATTCTCTGTATGCATATATAGTGCAAGATCAGTCATAACGGGCTCCGCACATGACAATGTGTGTTAATACTCTGATGGCTGCTGCTGATGTACTACTTGGAAATCACTGATGGATGTCAAGGGCTCAGATAACCCTGTATCAGGAGGAATGGAGATTTCCACCAGTCACAGGTTCATAAGCCAGCATGAAGTACACTTTGGCTTTCAGGGTACATTGCACCTGGAGCCTCACAGAATGTCAGGCACTGATTTGGTCCTAGCCTAGTCCTGTTGATGCGCTGCTTTGTCCTCTCTGAACAATAGCTTGCAGTGGGCCTCAACAGTCACCCTAGCCTTCTGTTCTTTATGAAGATGTCAGAGTGGGCCAAAGAATGCTGGTGTGTTTGTGAGCCCCCCCGGTATGTGTGCTGTGTAATCTCCTTCATAAGATTTACCACCACAGGCAAATTCTCAAGGGGTTTAAATGTTATTACCTAATTTTTTTTCTTACCTGCCCAGGTGTGATGGTGCATGCCTGTAATCCCAGCACTCTGGGAGGCTGAAGCAGAGGATCACAGATTGAAGCCTAACCTGGACAATTTAATGAGACCCTCTCTTAAAATTAAAAAAAAAAAAGTAAAAATGGCTGGGGATGTAGCTCAGTGTGAAGGTCCTGGGTTTGACCCCCATTACCACCAGTCAACAACAAAAAATCCCAAGTATTCCTTACCTGTAAAATGTGACTATTGCAGTTTTTCTGGCAACATGCCTCACCATCCCTTTTTTGCTATAAATGAGACAGCAACTGTAGCACTGTATGGCCATAGCGGTGTTTGTGTGTGTGTGTGTGTGCAGTGTGTGGGGTTACATGAGAATTTCGTGCTTGGATGGAATGACTTCCAGCATGCGAGCCTAGGAATTTTGCTCTGTTTCCGGGATTCTCATGCCTTCTCCCTTTTCTAGGAGCCCTTCTTTCTAGGGACACAGTCTTCTTTTTTGAGGAAAAGATGAAGAAAGAAAAGATGGTGGCCGACCGCCTGACAAACTGCTATCAGGTATGCAGAACCCGTGTCCCACAAAATGACCTGCTTGCCCCCACCAGACAGACACATTTCTGGCCAAGCAGATTTGTGTCCCTACCTTAAAACCAGGAAAGCCTCAGTCAAGGACTGGTCCCCAGCTGATTTCCTCAGAGAGCCACGTTGCTCTTACAGGTAAGGCATTACGTGAAAGCTGTTCCAGGATATCAGTAACTACTGATTAATGAGATATTCATGGTGACAAAGGTATGTTCATTATTTTGCCAAGTACTCTGACATATATTAAAACAGTGTTCTTTTCTGTGAAAGTTTATTAATTCATACCTATTTATCAAATATGTACATGTGTTCAGGAGCTGTACTTTAATCGTACAGAATAAGAGGAAAAGAGCCCCCAGTCTAGTTGTGGGAAGAGGAGTTTGTGTTTCAGAAGGGCCATTGCAGCCCCTTTGATGGCAGGAGGTAGACAGCAGATGTAGCTAGAGGAAGGGGCTCTGGGACCACTGGGCCCTGGGAGGGCAGCGGAGGCCCTCGGAGCCCTGCGTGCGCCTTGGTCTCAGCCCCACATCTCCAGTGAACGCTGGTGGGGAGGTCACTGCGGTGACTTGGCACTCAGCCTGGCCTGTGTGTGATGATTCAGGACTCGGTGACCTTCGAGGATGTGGCCGTGGACTTCACCCAGGAGGAGTGGGTTTTGCTGGGCCGAAGCCACAGAGACCTTTACAGAGAGGTGATGCTGGAGAACTACGAGAACCTGGCCTCCGTGGGTAAGGGCACTGCCGTGCCTGCGGCCTAGTGGGGAGAGGCAGAGACCGCGTACTTCCTTGTTGGGGACCACTACAGAGTGGCTCTGAGCAGGATTTAATATTAACCATTGGCTTTCTGCATTTACTTCTGAGTTCTCTGAAGCTCAGACACCTTTCTGACAAGATCAGACCGCAGCAGAGGGCGTCTGGCTCCAACCAATTAGCCACAGGAGACTGCAGCTGCAGGCTCCACATTCCTACAGTAAATACCGACCTAAAGATAAGGTCGTTCTCCTGACTGACATAACTTACTACTTGGAAAATTCTCCCGAGGTCCTGCAAGATTCCTGCATTTTCTTGAGTCTCCTCCTCCTCCTTTGAAAACCAGATAAATACGGGCTGCCCAGAGAAGTCTTTGGGTAACTTGGAGAATGTCGAAGCTGTGAGAGAGTGAGTCCCTCCTGGAGCCCCGAAATCATTTCCATTGTCTCATCATTTATTTAAGCCTTCGCTGTCCACTCGCTTGGGAGATTGCGGGCCTCATCAGCCTGCAATAACTTAGGGTTATTTCACCCAGTGTTTGGTACTTCCTGGTCCCAGCTGGGGTGGCGTGAACTCCTGCGTCCCAGGGAAATGAGATGGACATAGCGCCTGTACTGGTTACTTTACTCTTGTTGCTGAGACAAAATACCCAACATCCAATGTGAAGAAAGGAAAGGTTTATTTAGCTTACAGTTTGTGGAGGTTTCAGTCCATACTTGGCTGCTTCAGAGGCAGAGTGGCACATGGCAGAGGGCAAACTGTTGACAGCAGAGCACGGCAAAAAGCAGCCAACCAAAATGGAGGACTGGCTGCAAGCAGCCTCTTCTCTTCCCTTTGTAAACAGCCTACCCCCCCAGGGGTTGTGAACCTCTCAAACAATATCCATGCCCCCCCTTTTCCACAGGCTCAGGATGTTTCCAAAGTAAGCACCCCAGCTTCCTCCTGAGTCACTCAGCTAAACCTCTAGATTCCCCAAGTTGACACAATGTATCAACCATAACAACGCCTGTCCCAGGACAGAGGTCCTGCTTCACCCCTGTAGGTTCCTCAAACTGCAGCTAGTCCGGAACTCAGGCTCCATTTCAGTAATGCTTTGAGGTATAACAGTAAAACTAGCGTGAATTTCCTTTCCTTTCACAATTTCATGTTGAGGATCCCTCCTTATAATAGATAATAGCTACCTCTGCATACAATTATTTTCCTTTTATTAATGTTAACTTTTTTTTTAAACAAGGTTTTGCTATGTAGTTTAGGATGTCTTTGAACTCACTGTGTAGTCCAGATTAGCCTCAAACTTGCGGCGATGCTCCTGCCTCAGCCTCCCAAGTGCTAGGATCACAGGTGTGTGCCACCACATGCAGCTAAGTCAACAACTTTCAACTTTTCACTTGGGTGAAACACTTGAGGGTTTCTCCAAATCAGCAGCATTACTACTGTTCTGGTGTGGGCCCGTTACGAAGTAAAATAAGGGTTATTTGAACGTGAACACTCCTGTCCTGGTAGGTAACAGAGCTACTAAAGGACTATTGTGCTTCTAGGTGGGTGGGATGGGACTTGGCAACTTTCACCAGTTACTTAGAACGTGAATTATTTCTGGAATGTTATTTCCACTATTTTGGGGTCATAGATGATGGTAGATTCCTGAAACTGCAGAAAGCAAAACCGTGGGTAAGGGAGGACCACACTCAAATTTTAGTCTCATGTAGTCTAGTTGTTAAAATGTGGTCCAAAATCAACACCATCCTCTTTACCCTGTTGGAAATACTGTAAGTCAGTCTCCTCCTTGGACTTACTGAATCAAGAACTCTGTTTTTCTATTTGATTCAAAGTATATTTTGTTAGTGTGTACATAAGCATTAATTTGGTTTCAGGGTTTAGAGAAAATGAAACATTTTAGGCACAGAAAGAGGTATTTGTATGCTTAATCCTCTTGTAATAATTCCCTTGCTTTAATTAGAAGCATCACTCCTAACTTAAACTAAGTTTAGGGCTCTGTTGCCTAAACTTCTTGCATG
Source organism: Dinomys branickii (assembly GCA_004027595.1). NCBI lineage: Eukaryota > Metazoa > Chordata > Mammalia > Rodentia > Dinomyidae > Dinomys > Dinomys branickii. The sequence continues at coordinate 25,527 of PVLD010005160.1, read as the reverse complement.
AATGCATCTTTCCCTATGTGCAGGGTGTGAGCTGGTCAAACCCAGGCTGATCTCCTGGTTGGAACACAAAGAGGGTTGGAGGGCACATTGGAGAGGAGAGCCTCCAGGTGAGTGTTGGTGAAAAGCAGCCCTGACCCACAGACACAGCGAAGTATGAGAGTATAATGAGGAACCTTTGAGATGCACTGGTGGCAGAAGCTTCAGGCTGTTTATCTGAGAAGGTGGGGAATCCTCAGCTTCTCATCCTCTTGCCGCTAGATCACACTTTACTATGATAAAACAAAATGACCTTGTCTTTTTCCTTGTTATATTTTATTGTTTATTCTTTGTCCAGCTCTTTGCAACTTTTTATTTCTGACAATACTCACCATCAATTTTAATTTTCAGGGAAGCAGTTTGTAATAAAATGTCTAAAACTCAGGCCTACAACTTTACCATTAGCAAATTTTTGACCTACATAACATGTTCAAACTTTGTCATCTTCTATTACCCCGCCCTCAAACTGAGGATTGAAGCCAGGCCTGGCAAATGCTAGGCATGTGCTCAGCTACTAACCCTATGTTTTGGGGCTTCTGTTTTTTTTTTAACTACAGATGTAAATGAGCCCTATCTTTGTGCACATGTGAGTGCAGTACTGGGCACTGAACTCAGCCTCCAATATGCTGAGCAAGTGCTGTACTGCTGAGCTGTGTCCCCAGCACCCCTGTCATTTTTAACTCCTACAATCTATCATTTCTTTCTCTAAATCTTAATGTTATTTTTCTGTTTATCTTCAGAACGGGAAATGCAACTTAGCACCAGAGAGTCAACGTTTGAGCAGGGTATTCCGATGGGACAAACTTCCAGTGGGATACTAGTGGTAAGATTAACAAAAGATGTTTGTTATTTCTACACTGAGACTGTGAACTCCACTATAAAATATAAGCATTTACCCAGGAGGAAGCAATGTGCCTGGAGAGATACTCCATATAAGAATTTGGGAGTTCTTCACACCTGTGGTAAAACCTCTTTTCCTTCAGAGGTCCTACAGGTACATATTGCCAGATGAATAACCAGATAGTGACTTTTTAAAGCAATTCTCTGAATATCTTATCAGTGTCTGCAACATTAGAGCCAATATCATGACATTTTGGCACAACTGTTCCACCATTCAATTTTATAGAAATCATGTAGTAGAATATAAGAATTTCATGGAAGCTACAAGATCATAGTCATCCTCTAAATAATGGAATTAAATCCTCATTTATTTATTTTTTAACAGTAAAGAACACATGGCTAAGTTCTACATTTAATGAGGAACATTTATTTACTGTTGTCTTAGTTACTTTTCTTGTCGCTGAGACAAAATACCCAATGCCCAAAATTAAGGAAGGAAAGGTTTATTTAGCTCACAGTTTGTGGAGGCTTCGGTCCATAAGCTGGCTCCAAGGCAGTGTGGGGTGGCACAGGGGCATCAGTCCAAGGCAGCCAGAGACAGCGAAAGCAACAAGAGCTAAAGCAGAAGAAGCAAGCCTCTCTCCCTCCCTCATATGCGGGCTGCCCGTGAGGGAGGGGCCCTTTACACCCTCGCCATCTCCATTCCTTCCTCTTCTACAAGCTCAGGGTGTTTACAGAGTGAGGACCTGGGCTCCCTGCTGAATTAAACTTTTGAACTTCTCAAGTTGACACAGTGTATCAACCATTACAATTGTACTCCAAAAAGACTGGCATTTCCTTTGCAGGATAGTGAGAGATACTTGAAAGAAGTTGTTTTACCTTAATGGGAGAAAGATCTCTAGAGGGATGTTCTGAATGGGATGAATTTGAGGTACTCTAATGCTAGGTCAAAACTTGGGACTTCTGCCAGGCATGGTGGCACTCAGGAGGCTGAGGCAGAAGGATTGTCATGAGTTTGAGGCCTGTTTGGGATACAGAGTGAGTTCAAGGCCAGCCTACACTACAAAGCAAGACCCTATCTCAAAAACCAGACACAAACTTGAATCTTTAGAGTTTCCACAAGTGAAAAAGGCCATTCCTGTAACTGGGCACTGAGCTTCTTAAAAGAATCTTATGAGAATATACAGGAGTCATTCCAACATTAGTATAGTAAGCACAGGATCTTTGCTTTCATCGAACCTGAGAGAAATCCATACAACAGGAATTGTAAACATGTAGTACAAAAAGCAATAATAATAATAATGTTTCCGTCCTCAGGTAAGTAACATCCGTTAGGTCTAAAAAAAAATCCTTTAATCATCATTCATCTCTTGATCAACAGGCGGGAATCCACAGTGCAGGGGAACTTGGTGACTATAAGCACTGGGGAGAAATCTTCAGTGAACACTCTTACTTCAAGACACACATGAAATCTCAGAATTCAAGAAATACTTGTGACTCTGGTCAGGATGGAAAACCCTTTCCTCCTCTGAACAGACAGAATTTTTCGGTGCTAAATGAATGTGAAATGGCCCTTAGTCCAACTCCAACTGTTGCTTACCAGAGAATAAGCATGCAGGACAAACCTTTTAGATGCAGTGACTATCCCTTCTTTAGTAAGTCATACCTTCAGACACATGTGAGAAATCACAATGGGGAAAAGCTCTATGAATTAAAGCTATTTGCAAGAGATTTTCTGTATTCCAAAAGTGGAGCTGTGCCTTTTCAAATGTATACCATCAAAGCCTACGAATGTAAGGTTTGTGGGAAAGTCTTTGGATACTCCTCAAATCTTAATAGCCACATGCGAACCCACACTGGGGAGAAACCGTATGAATGTAAGGTTTGTGGAAAAGTCTTTGGATATTCCTCAAATCTTAATAGCCACATGCGAACCCACACTGGGGAGAAGCTCTACGAATGTAAGGAATGCAAGAAGTCCTTCACTGCTTCTTCAAGCCTAACAGAACATTTCAGAATTCATACTGGAGAGAAACCCTATAAATGTAAGGAATGTGGAAAAGCCTTCACAAAGCGCTCAGGCCTTGCTACACACATACAGACACACACTGCAGAGAAGCCCTATGTATGCAAGGCATGTGGCAAATCCTTCAGTGTTTCTTCAAACCTAACGGAACACTTCAGAATTCATACTGGAGAGAAGCCCTACCGATGTGAGGAATGTGGGAAAGCTTTCCATGCAGCTTCCTACCTGCGTAAACATGAAAGGATTCACACTGGGGAGAAAACCTATGAATGTGAGGAGTGTGGGAAGGCCTTCCACACTTCCTCCAATCTACGGAAACATGTAAGAACTCACAGTGGAGAGAAACCTTATGAATGTAAGGAATGTGGGAAAGCCTACAAAAGGTGTTACCTGCTGACTGAACACTTAAAAACTCACACGGTGGAGAAGCCCTTTGAATGTAAGTTATGTGGAAAATCCTTTAGAAGTTCTGCCTGTCGCAATAAGCACATTCGAATTCACACAGGAATCAAACCATACAAATGTAAGTACTGTGGGAAAGACTTCACTGTTTCTTCAAGCCTGACTGAACATACACGAACTCACACGGGAGAGCGGCCCTATGAATGTAAGGAATGTGGGAAATCCTTCACTACATCATCATGTCTGATTGTTCATAAAAGAACTCACACGGGGGAGAAACCTTACCAATGTAAGGAATGTGGGAAAGCCTACAAAAGGTGTTACCTGCTGACTGAACATGTGAAAACTCACACAGGGGAAAAGCCCTTTGAGTGTAAGGTATGCGGAAAGTTCTTTGGAAACTCCTCATGCCTTAATAAGCACATTCGTATCCACACTGGAATAAAACCCTGTAAGTGTCAGTACTGTGGGAAGGCCTTCACCGTTTCCTCAAGTCTGGCCGAGCACATCAGAACACACACAGGGGAGAAGCCCTATGAATGTAGGGAATGTGGGAAAGCCTTTACAACATCCTCAAATCTATACCACCATGTAAGAACTCATGGTAGGGAGAAGCCCTGTAAATATCAGGAATGTGGGAAAGCCTACAACAGGTTTTATGTACTAAGCATTTAATGACACATTGAACACAGAAACCCTTTGAATTGGGAAAATGTTGAAAGTCCTTTAAGAATTCCTCATATGTTAATTGTCACACGAATTTACACTGGTAAGAAACGTAAGGATTGAAGAGCAACCTTTAGTGTTGACAATTTATTTCAAAGACACTGAAATCACTTTATTCTCAAGATCCTGTGTGAATTAAGGAATCTGTGAGTCTGATCACAAGGCAGCATTGTAAGAAGTCACCCTTGCCAGGCCTGGTGGTTCATGCCTGTAATCCCAGTACTTGGGAGGCTGAGACAGAAGATCACTGAAAATGTGAGGCTAGCCTGGGCTACATAGTGAGTTCAAGGCCAGCATGAACTACATAGTGAGACTGCCTCAAAAAACAAATACAAAGAAAGAAAGAACTTACCCTGGAGCAATATGGTGTAACAAATATGAACCATCCTCAGTGTTTCCTGGGGACTTAATAAATGCGTAAGGCCTTGCAGTGGAGAGAAACTGTTGATGTACAAGATGTTGAAAAGTTGTAATTCTGCTAAATACTTTGATGTTCTCTTGTGATACCACAGTGGAGAACAATTTTTTTTAAGGTAAGGAAGGGTACAGAGTCATTTTATATTTTTATTGTAGTACTACAAATTGAACCCAGGGCCTTATGGATCCTAGGCAAGCACTCCATCACTGAACTACATGCCAAGACCTTTTTATTTTGAGATAAGGTCTAAGTTGCCCAGGCTGGTGTCAAATGTGGGATTCTTCTACCTCAGCCTCTCATGTAGCTGAGACCCAACTACAAAGTTGTTTTATATGTCATTATTCCACAAACTCATAAATACAGAGGCCCACAACCAAAGTGTTCCTAATTCAGGAATAGTATCTCTGTCCTGAAATCCTGGGTCCTACAGGGATATAGCCTTTGGGATGGTTTATTTTGAACATTTGTGATCCTTTTCTGGTTATTCCTAGACTGATAAGTCAGTCTTGTGTACTAACAATATTCAGTTCAAGTTGCTCTTATAGGCTACACCTGGTTAAAAGTGAAATCAAGAACATGAATTTATCTAAGTGCCTGTAGGACTGAACCCGTACCACTGAGGTACACCTCCAACTCCTATTTTACCAATACAGATTCTGTGGGTGGTTTGTTATACTCTTAAAGATGATTCACCTACAGAAGCTCACAACAAGCAAACTTCGGATCTAATTTAGCTATCCAGTTTATTACATTGTCCTTGTTCCCACCTTACGTCTGATCCTTTCAGATTAAAGATCAGGGTGCTAAAAGGAGTGACTGGAGAGAGGCTGAGTAAATAGCTCGCAGTGGGAGAGACCCCAATTTCATGACCACAGAGGAAGAGAGCCATACTCTTTACAGCTAAGAATAGGAATTCCTTTAAAATTGAGCCATACAGGAACGGAGTGAGGGTCTTAAATTTTATTTTTCTCTCTAGATCTATTCTACACATTGGCAAAACAAGTTTAAGTCAAGCAGCAATTTCAACTGACTGTAATACCTTACTCTGATTTCTCTTTCCATATACTGTGGAAACAAAAACTTCAAACAGTTGTAATGTCACATACCTGTAATCCCAGAACTCAAGAGGCTCAGACAGGAGGATCACTGTGAGGTCAAGGCCAGCCTGAGCTACATAACAAGTTCAAAGCCAACCTAAACTTGGCTTTGAACACCCTGTTTAAAAAAAAAAAAAAAAAAAAACTATGGCCGGGAGTAGTGGTGGACACCTGTAATCCCAGCATGTGGGAGGCTGAGGCAGGAGGATAGCTGCAAGTTTGAGGCCAGCCTGAACTGCACACCGAAACCTTGTCTCAATAAGACAAAAAAAGCACCCTATGAACATGGCTGGTTGTTACAGGTCGTGTTCCTTGGTGCTGGAGACCATCATGGCACTTACTGAATGTGGCCTTTGGGTAGGGTAAAAGACACCCAGCACAGCCAGATTTCAGTCTCAGTGGTCAAATTTTTATATATTGCTAGATTACAGATTACATTGTGATGGTCATAAGGGTTGTAGCTGTTTAATGGCCCTTCAGCCAGCCAGTGTGCTATAACCCAAACCAAGGCCAACAATAAATCCCCAACAGGAGAGACCTGTGCATCTTCTTGTAGCGTGAATGTTTGCAAGTTAGGAGTGAATGATGAAGTGGTTCTCCTGTAGGGTTAGTGTTGCTGTTTAGACCACAGTTACCACCTGTGTTGGCAGTGGCACCAAAACTAATCAGATCAGCCTCAAGTCCCTGGTGTGTGTTGTCTCTGGTCATAGATTAGGCTAGCTGCCACTCTGACGGTGTGAAATAAGGTAGTGTCTCACTGGGAACTAGTACGGACTTCCTGAGTATAATCAAGTGTGGGTCATGGGTGAAGGATATACTGCAGGTTGGTCTCACCCTTGACCTTAGCCTCCTTCTGATGGTATCATTAACAAATGGCAACACAGTGTCACAGCCCACAGACTGCCCTGCCTGAGAAGCTCACTGCTGATAAACATGCCCTTCAATGCCAGGAGCTTGCCTTTGGAGATGACTTTCGTTTCTTCAGTGGAGAAGAGTTAAAGTTCATCAGAACCTCCCTTGTAGAATGTCCGTGGACCAGTGCTCCTTGGGCATAAAATGTGCACAGAAGAGTTGCTTTGGTACTTGGGGTTTTGTGTATGCTTGAGCTTGCTACTGGTCTGTTCATGTGTTAATTCCTTTTCTCATTGCTGAGACAAAATACTCGACACCCAAAGTTAAAGGAGGAAAGAATTTGTTCACAGTTTGTTTCAGTCCATAGCTGCCTCCAAGTCAGGGTGGCATGGCAGAGGGGCATCACAGAGGAGAAACCGTCCACAGCAAGCCAGCGGGCAAGAGCAAAAATAAACCAGTGGCCAGCCTTGTTCATCCCCTCACATTTTATTCAGGACCCACCCTAAGGGCACTCACACCCTTAATCTTAGTGCCCTTAATCCTAGCACTGTACCAGAAGTCAATCCCAGCATCACACACACTAGATCCAGCCACCTCCAAAAACAACCCCACCTAGGACCGCATGAGGATTGGGGGGCAGGGGGCATCTAAAAAGCTGCAACAGCCTATGATCGTGATGTAATCGGAGCCAAAACAGACAGCTCTATGCCCCATGCCCAGCGAGGACGTTTGAAGGTGGTACTGGTATCTGTGCTCTCTGAAAGTTGAGGGACATTTTTGGTTTCCCCAGGAGGCTTATCAGTCAACCCCGACACCCCACGGGGGAGGGTACTGTCTTCTTGGTGCCTTCTACTAAACCCTACTGATTTCCATGTTGATCTTACTATTTCCTATTGGACTCAAAGAAAAGCACTTATTTTGATGTATGTTTTTTCTAAATGTATGAGTTTAAAACCTCAAACAACGTAACTCCAGATCTGCCATCTTGATTAATGTTACATACAACATTACAAAGATACAGTTATTGACCGCTCGGTTTCACATCTTAGGTTTTGAGCCATATGCTGTATATTGGAGAATTTGGTTACAGACAAGCCTACAAACTGCACATCTTTCTGCCCACATTTCTCCTCGATACCCTCGTAAAGAAGTGCTCCGTGTGCTCATTAGGGCCAGTTACGCCCTGTGAGCCGATTGCGCCATCATCATCCTCCAGAAGTTTCCTGGTGTGATGTCAAACTGCGGGAGGGCAGCTGTATCAGTCACGTGTTCCTATAAGGGTACCCTGACATACTGAAGGTCTTGCTGCCTAGAGGGACTGCCCTTCCTAGGGCTGGCACTTGTTCTTAAGAATAACTTGTTGGGAGCACATGTTTCATTTTCACGCCAGTCGATGCGAAGCTCCACTCTTCCTGTCTTGTAAACCAGGCCTGCGTGTCCCCTGCCCTGGACAACAAGGGCCTTCCATGCTCTTGAGCCCGTGAGGGTTACTCCGCAGAGCCGCGCGGTGGCACATGCCCGTAATCCTCACACTGGAAGGCAGGGGCAGGAGAGTCACAGCTTCTCACCCAGCCTGGGCAACACAGCAATTTAGTGGGTCTGTCTCAGAAAAGTGAAGAAGTGCTGTGGATGTAGCTCAGTACACACACGAAAAATTCATAACTACTAATACAAGTTTTCCTGCCTTTTCTAAGTTCCCTACCTCTTGAGGACTTATCACAGGATCTCAGTTTCAACCACAAGCATCTGTAATGTTCAGAGAGAGAAAGATCAAGTCCAAAGGGTTTTTGTCTTCCCCATTTGCTTGCTGCCTGCAGGCAATCCTCTGGTGGCAGAGAGACATAAATAGACAGAACTGTGAGGTGGACCCATCTCCATTTAGACCAGCCCTCCCTGCCATCAGTACTGGGGATCCAGGGCAGAGCCTCCACCCTGAGCTACAGCCCTGCTCCTTTGAGACAGGGTCTCACTGAGTTGCCCACTCAGGTTCAACTTGTGATCCTGCCTCAGCCTCCCAGATATCAGATATGTAACATCATACACAGCTGGAAAAGACTGCAGAAATGGACTGAAACAACCCACAGAATGCTCAAAGAAACTTGTATGCAGAACCCATTTTGGTCATTTTCCTGGTCAAAGAAATAAGAAATATCTTAATTTTCCCATAGGATTTAAAAAGCAAAGGGGGCTGGGGATATAGCTCAGTGGAATAAGTGCCTGCCTGGCAAGCGCAAGGTCCTGAGTTTGATCCCCAGTACCGCTAAATAAATAAATAAATAAATAAATAAATAAATAAATAAATAAATAAAAGCAAAGGGCACGGGCACCCTAATACTGAAAATGTCTCTCTCTCTCTCCCTCCTTCTCTCTCTCCCTCCCCTTCCCCCCCTCTCATTTTGAGACAGGATCTTACTAAGACTAGGTTCTAACTTGCCATCCCCCTGCCTCAGCCTCCCAGAGTGCTAGGATGATAGGAATACACCACCACACCTAGCTTAATGTACATTTTTTATCATACTGGCCCACTGCACAAGCACTGGGGGTTGCTGAGAAAGCAGTGGAGATCTACAGTGCATCTACAATGCACTGTATTCCTTCTCAATATTAATACTATCATTTGAGTGGTTCACCTTTGGTGGGCTTTCTTTTTTGGTCTTTTTGAGACGGTCTCACTATGCAGTTCAGGCTGGTCTTGAGCTCACTTTGTAGCCCAGGCTGGTCTTGAAATCACAACCCTCCTGCCTCAGCCTCACAAGTGCTGGGATTACAGGTGGATGCCACCATGCCCAGCCTTGGTAGGCTTTTCGTATAGGACACAAATACCTCCTTGGCCTGTGTCCTGTCAGGGTAGCCCATCTGTATCCCATCCCCAGATTTCTTGTCACCAAGATTTCAACTTTACTTGCTAGAATTTCCTGATAACGCTCTTTTCTATGCATGTGCACTTGCTGATGGAATACTCCTGGATGTGTCCACGCTGGGTCCTCACTGGTGCAGGCAACGTTCACTTCATGTTGGGATGCCCAGGCCACTTGGTCCCATGGTGACTCCTAGTTGTTCCGTCTCTGTCTTGTACCAATCAAGAGTGAAACGGTGTCCAGGTCAGAGGGCAGGGGTGAGCTCTGAGTCTCACACCAGTACTTGTGGGAAGCTTCCACTCTCACACTATTTACCATGGACACCGTGGGCATCATTGTTTCCAATGGGTCACTCACACTTAATGCTTAAGAAGCCTGCGCTCCAGCCTTGGCTTGACACAGAATGCTGTCTTGCTGTCATCTCAACTGAAACTAGAAGGGTTTAGGAGACCCTGTAGAGGGGTAAAAGTACAATTCAATGCGGCACATTCAAGCTCCTAAATATGAAAAGTCTACAAGGTGTGTCTGTATCAGGGTTTAGCTCTAAAATGGCCCTCAAAGCCTCATTTGGGGGGCTGGGGATATAGCTCAGTGGAATAAGCGCCTGCCTAGCAAGCGCAGGGTCCTGAGTTCGATCCCCAGTACCGCAAAAAAAAAAAAAAAAAAAGCCTCATTTGTTTGGGAGGTGATAGGACTGTGGGTGTCAACCACTGATGTGCTGTTAGGAGCTGGGGTCTGCTGGGAAGAGGCAGGTCACTGGGGCTGTGCATTGAATGGTTTGTCTTCCTTCGTGGATACCACAAGGTGAGCGGCTGATCCCTTTCCAGATTCCTCTGCCATGCAGTCCTGCCTTGGGGCCAGCTGACTGGACAGAAACATCCTTTAAGTTGTGGGTGTTGGGTATTTCATCCCAGCAGTGTGGACCATGCCTCATGTGGGGAGCGGGCAGTGTGAGGTGCAGTAACTTAAGAAATACTTGAAAGGTTGAGTTATCTGGCCCTGAGTCTATGCTTTGTAAATGTCTTATAAACATACCTAAAGTGGTTAGTGCTTTCTGCTCAGAGGATCCAGTGCACACACTATTGTCAACATAGTAGACGAGCATGATGACATAAACAACGGAAAGACCTTCAAAGACTCGGCACTGCTAGACCTTGGATCTGGAACATTCCCCAAGGACCCACATATTAACTGCTTGGTCCCCAGCAAGGTTCTCTTGGAAGGGGTAGAACTGAGCTACGGTAAGGCCTAGTGGGAGGTCTTCAGCTCACTGGGGGGAATGACCTTGGAAGGAACAGTAGGACCCCGGCCCCATCTCTTACTTCCTGGCCATGAAGTGAATGACTTTTGCTCTGCCAAATGTTAAGGCCAAAAGCAACAGGGCCATTAATCATGGGTTGTAATCTCTGAAATCATGAGCCAAAATAAATGTTCTCTCCCTCTCCCTCTCCCCCTCTCGGTACTGCTATTATTATTTTGCAGTACTTGGCTTTGAACCTATGCCCTTCACACTAAGCTACATCCCTGGCTCTTTTGAGACAGGGTCTTACTAAATCACCAAGTTGCCCAGGCTGGATTCAAATTTTGACCTTCCTGCCTCAGCCTCCCAGAGTGCTGGAATTACAGGTTTGTGCCACCACACTAGGCTTAGATTACCAAAGATTAAAACATGAGGCAGAACTAAAGTCTTCCCACTTACTTCCACTTCTTGTTATGACTCATTTAGTAATATTTAAAGAATTTTTAACAGATCTTAAGTTTAGAGGCATCTTCCACAATGACTCTGCCAGAAATTTCTGAAGGCTGTCCCATGTTTTTAACACATATGGAGCACTTGCACTTGTTTTTTCAGTACAGGGAACTGAACCCAGGGTTCTGCCCACACAAGATAAGCACTCAACTACTGAGCTACATTTTCAGTCCAACTTTTAAACTCTTTTGTTTGTTTGAGCCAAGCACCAACTAAATTACCCAGGCTGGCTTGAATTTGAGATATCCCTGCCTCAGCTTCCCTAGTAGCTTGGATTACAGGTGTGCACCATAATGCCTGATCTGTTGTGAGTTCTTAAGCGGTTAACAATATTGGAACAAAAAGACTTTCCAGCCGGGCATGGTAGCATGTGCCTGTAATCCCAGCACTTGGGAGGCTGAGGCAGAAGGATTGCTATGAGTTTGAGGCCAGCCTGAACTACATAAAGAGATCCTAACTAAAAAAAAAATGGCTTTCCAATCTTACAACCCTGGTTTTCCTCTTATATGTGAGTTTTTATACAATGGGTAAGACATGAAGAATTAACTCTTCCCCCATATTCCCTGTAAGAATGAGACTTATTTCCATGGTACTTAAAAAACTATGTGAGGGACGAAAACCAAGTGAAGACTTATCATATTCTTTAGTTTCATGAGGGCTTTTCCAGATACATTTAGATGTGAACACTAAGGTCTGAGGAGCATTCCAGGTTTTTCCCACAGACCTTAATTCTTTAGTGTTTAGCAAGTGCTGAATACTGAGTGAAGTTTTTCCCGCATTGCTTATATTCATGTGGCTTCGCTCCACTGAGTTCGCCTGTAGTCATTAAGGCTTGTGAAAGAGGGGAAGTCTTGCTTTCACATGGCTTTCCTCCAGTGTGAATTCTTAAATGTGTGCTGATGCCAGAGGACTGAATGAAGGTTTTCCCACATTCCTTATGTATATCCTACATATGTTTGGGTTCCTTCCACTGTGAATCCTGACGTTTCATGAGGTATGAATGACAACTTTTCTATATTCCCTTCATTGGTAAGGTTTGTCTCCAGTGTGAATCTGTGAATCTGTATGTGTCAAGTAAGTCCTATGGATCGAGTAAAAGTTTTCCCACATCACATACACACACAGGGCTTTTCTCCTTTGTGAGTTCTTACATGCTCTGAGAGGAATGGGAGAAGATTTTCCCACATTCTTTACATGTACATGTTTTTTCTCATGTATGAGTTCTGACATGTAATTTAAATCCTGTAGATTGTTACCATATTCTTTACAGGGAGAGGGCCTCTGTCGTCTGTGAATTATTACATGCCAGCTACTCAGGAGGCTGAGACAGGAGGATTGCAAGTTTGAAGGGAGCTTGGGCAGCTTAGCTAGACCCTGTCTCAAAATAGAAAATTTACAGGGGTAGGGTGGCAGTTAGGGATTTAGGTCGGGGTAAAGTGCCCCTGGTTCAATTCCCAGTGTTACAATAAATAAATAAATGGATAGATACATACGTACGTGCGTACTTGGCTCCATAACAAGGGGATTAAGCTACCACATGGAGAGAAGCATGACATGTTGGAGAAAGGTGTGCTCTTTACCTGCAAAGAGGAAGCCATCAGTGAGTGACCTAGTCGGCATCCCTGCCTCCTCCAAGTTTATCACATGAAGACAGAAAGGGTCCTGAGAAAGGTGTCCCCCTACCACTAACAATCACCTGCCCCTTTGCTGGCTCACACCACACACATACACCACTCCAAACACCAGGGCCATAAAATGCCAAAGCAGCCCTGAGTATCTGGGGAGAGAAGAGTTCTCTGGATTTCACCATCCATGATTAATAATTCTATTTGATGTTTACCCAGTTAAAGTACAGAGAAGCAGAGCCAGCCTTTATTTGCCAGACATGACACAATTCACAAATGGTTTACACCCCAAGAAAGCGCACGCAAAGGGCTTCTTATATCCCAACTCCTGGGAATCAGATCTGGGCACATTCTGTTTGGTTTCAATCCCGTCTGTAAGACCCATGCCATGAACATGCCTAAGCAAGGGATCAGCCATCTGGGAGGGAACTTTATAAAGCAGATGATTTAGAAAGAAATGTCAAAGACAACTCACCGCACACAGGAGCGGGGCCAGTGGCTGTCACCCTGTGCCAGCGACGGTGGGGTTTCTGGAGCATTTAGCTGCTTGTTCAGGTGATCACTGCGGAGAAACTGGGGAACTGGAATAACTAGGTTGACTTTGAAGGCTCAGAACATCAGTGTCGAAGTAACTGGGTGCACAGCGCCTATCATGAAGCCACAGATGTTTCTTTTTTGTGTGTGGTACTTGCGATTGAACCCAAGACCCTCGCACTGAACTGCATCTTCGGCCCCACCACCCGCCTTATTTTGGGGCCGGTTCTCTCGAACTTGCTAAATTGGCCAACCTGGGCTCAAACTTGTGATCCTCCTGTTATTTTAGTTGTATTTTTGAGACAAAGTCGCACTATGTAGTTCAGGCTAGGTCTGAACTCATCATGTAGCCAAGGGTAGCCTCGAACTCATGGCCAGCCTCCTGCCTCAGCCTTCCCAGTACTGGAAAGACAGGTGTAGCTTCTTAATTAGGAGAGTCGACAGTGTCTGGAGAAAAGGACTAACCTCCACGCTGAAGCCCGCGCCAAGACCCAGACAGGCGAAAGCAGCGCGGCTAGGAAGAGGAAACAGGAAGCTTTGAGAGTCCGGGACAACGCACAACAATCTCTTCTGTTCCTGCCCAACCCTGCATCGGGTAAAATCCCAGCTGGGTAAAAACAGCCACAGGAAGCGCTACGGAAAACGGCTTCCAGCTCTCATTTTCGCTTCCGGCTTACGTAGTGTGGCGCGCCGTGCATAAGGGCGGGGTCTCAGGGTATCATTGTGACGTCAGGCGTATACGTCATCCGGGGGGGACGTTCCTAGCTGTTTAAAGCCTGCAGAAGCTGGATCTGGAACCTAGGAATCCAACGCGGGGGAGAGTTTGAGGCAGGGACAGATGTGGAGGCGGGGCCTGCTGGACGCCAATTCCCCGAAAGGGCAGGATTAGGGAACAGGATCCTGGGTAGGGGTTCCTTTTTCGTGTGTGTGTGGTACTGCGGATTGCATCTAGGCTCTTGTCAAAGTTCCTCTCAACCTTTTTAAACATTTTTATTTTTTATTTTGAGAGAAGGTCTCAGTAAGTCACGAAATTGTCCGGGCTGGGCTCCAACACAAATTCCTCCTGCCTCAGCCTCCCAGAGAGCTGAGGGATGGACCACCATCCCTAGCTCAGGAGTTTTTATATTATGACAAACCACCTGTCAGAGCAGAAGGCAGGCATGCTGGCTGTTCAGTGTCCCTGGGCGGGAGGCGCAGGCCTCAACCACAGCTACTCAGGAGGCTGCAGGGGGAGGGTCTCAAGTTGCCAACACAATCTGGGCGATTAAACAAGAACCCTTCTTAGAAACAAAATGAAATTTTAAAAGGGCTAGAGATGTATCTCAGCACTGCCTGGACTCATCCCCCAGTACTGAAACAAAACAAAACAAAAAGATATTTCTCTTTAAGACAAAGATTAGGGCTGGGGATACAGCTTAGCAGCACAGTACCTGCCTGGCAATCGCAAGGTCCTGAGTTCAATTCCTGGTACCAAAAAAAGACAAAGATTGGGTAGGTTCATTTGCAGTTTGTTAGAAAACTTAGGGATTCCTTCTGCACGAGACAAACCCCGCTGCTGGTGCATAGCTGTCTGGGCTGCTCCATGTCACTCCCAGGAAAAGATCTGAGAGTCAAAGGAAACTCACAGAGATGAGAAGCCCATGCTGCCTGCCCTTTGCACCATGATGAAGTCTTGTGGTCTCTGGCCCAGGGGTCTGGTGTCTTCTGCCCACATCCTGGAAGCTAACTTATTAGTTTTTAGGCTGGGAGGCTACTGTTCCTGAGAAAAACTAGGGCATTCAGCACCATGTCCCCAAAATGCCCCTTTTGTGTACTCAAGACTGTTGCCAAGACAAGGGGACGCTGTAAGCAGATAGGGACCAAAGTGTCCACACAAGAATCATCTGACTTAGCCCAAGCAGGCAGGAGGCCAGTGTTTCAATCCAAAAATATAGTGGGATGAGCCACTATATTTTTGATTTTATATTTTATAGGATGTGGTGGCACATACCTATCATCCCAGCACTCGGGAGGCTGAGGCAGGAGGACCACCACAATATGGGGTACATACTGAGACCATGTCTCAGAAAAAAAAAAATTATCTGAGGGACACAGAAAACTGGGCAAATGAGCGTTATCTGTAGGAACTGCCTTCCTGCCTATACGCTAAGTCAGGCTGTCCTTAAGAGGCTGGTCACACACGGGACCAAGCAGACGTGAGGTCCCCACTAGGAAGTTTACTCTAGAAACCTGCACCCTGCGATAGCTGGGTGCAGCACAGAGCGGGAAGGAGCGGTACAGTGCTGTAACCAGGGTTGGACACTTTGTATTCTTTCTGGCAATTTCACTATCTGGCCCTCTGCCACTGGGTTATGTCCTTTTCTGGTACAAAGTCAGCTAATGCTGCCCTTTCCTGTTGCTACTGTAATAAACAGCTCTTGCTGGACATGGTGGTGCACGCCTGTGATCCCAGGACTCAGGAGGCTGAGGCAGGAAGAGCATCACTATTTTGAAGCCAACCTGGGCTATATGGCGAATTTAAGGCGCCTGAACTACATTAGCAAGACCTTGTTCCCAAAACAAACAAACAAACAAACAAACAAACAAACACAGCTATTACTCAGAGCATCAGCCGATACAGCAGACCCAGCACACGGTTCTTTTCACTTTCTCCCAAAGGGCGCGGGTGTGAGAACGGCAGGTCACTCCATTTCCGTCGAGAGCCTTAACTTTACAAGGCAAATCAAACAACATTCTGCCACCTGCTGGAGTCCCGCGGTATTACATGGAGTCGCGAGCAGCATTTTTTGTTGTTTTTTTGAGATTAGATCTCCCTGTGTAGTTCAGGCTGGCCTGAACTCACTATGTAGCGGAAGCTGGCCTCGAACTCACAGCGATCCTCCTGCCTTAGACTCCTGAGTGCTGGGATTACAGATGTGTGCCACCATGCCCAGCTTCAAGCAGCTAACCTTTTTCCTCACTGGAAAATTCTCATTTTAAAAGAGAATTTTCAGCCAGCCGTGGTGGTGCATGCCTGTAATCCCAACACTAGAGAGGCTGAAGCAGGTGAAATGCCATGAGTTCAAGGCCAGCCTGGGCTACGTAAGGGAATTTAAGGCCAGCCTGCACTACATAGTAAGACCCTGTCTCAAAAAACAAAACAAAACAAAAAACAGACAAATAGCATTTTCATCCCAGGGTGTAGTTCAGTGGCAGAGCGCTTGCCCAGCATGCACAAGGCCCTAAGTCATAGCCCCAGCCCCACAGAAAAGAAAAAAGGCATTTTCCCTTTCCCACTATCTTTTTATTTTTTTGAGACAACAGAGCCTCACTAGATAGCCCAGGCTGGCCTCAAACTCATGCAATCCCCCTGCCTCAGCCTCCCAAGTGCTGGGATCACAGGAGTCTGCCACCATGCATGGCTCATCCCACTGTATTTTTGGGTTGAAACCGTGGCCTCCTGCCTGCTTGGGCTAAGCACAGGGTTGGGAAGAATTCCGTAAGAAGAAAGGACCCCGAGTTACCTCCAGGAAGCACTTCCACTTCTCCGCCAGGGTCATGCTGGAGGCATTTGCACAATGTCCGTGGATTTCTAGGGTTAACAAGAAACAGCAAGTGCAAAGGCCCCAAGGCTGAAAAGTACTTGGCCTCTTTAACAAACAGCACAAACCTGGGGCCTAAAGTGGCTTCAGTGCAATACACAGGAGGGGAACTAGGAAGAAAGGTAAGTCAGATCACAGAGGACCACGTGAGTGACTGAAAATGTTGGGTTTTACTTGTTTTTTTTTTTTCAGACAAGGTCTCCTTTATGTAGTCCTTTTGCAGTGATCCTCCTGCCTCAGCTTCCCATGTGTGCACCACCACTATTTTGGGTGCGACTGAATTCAGTGAGAAGCCACTGGAGGTTTGGAGCTATAAAGCAACATTACCTGACGTACATTTTTAAAAGATCTGTCATTCATGGAACTCAGGGAAGCAAAAGTAGTATCAGGAAGGATCGTGACAGATGCCCATCAGGAGGACTGGAAAGTCAAGGCAACCATCCTCGTAAGAGATGAATGTGGCTTGGGAGGTAGGGGTGGGAAGTGGTCTGATGTTAGAGAGTCAAGTGAGGTGGGGGTGCACACCTGCACCCCAGCACTCTGGGAGGCTGAGGCAGGAAGATCACAATTTGGAGCCCAGCCTGGGCAACATAGCAACTTAGTGAGTCCCTGTCTCTACGTAAAAAAATAGAAGGTGGAGATGTAGATCAGTTTAAAGGCCCTGAGTTCAATGCCCAGTTTTGCAAAAAAAAAAAAAATATATATATATATATATTTTTTTTTTACATAAACATGTGTGGTAGGGACAGGGCTAGAGGTGTAGCTCCTCTCATTACCTGGGAGATTAGAATTCTAACATAAAATGTAAGGGGACCCTACAAATAACAAATCCATCTGCTTCAGAGGGAAAAGGCATCTTTTCCCAACAAGAACACCTGGAACATAATGCAAGTATCTCCAAAGATTCTCAGCACTCAGGAGGCTGAAGCAGGAGGATTGCTTCAAGTTTGAGGCCAGCACAGGCTAGAAAGTGAGTTAAAAGCCAGCCTGAACTGCATAGCAAAAACCTGTCTCAAAAAAAAGAAAAAGAAAAAAAAAAACCAACATTAGGCAGAATGGGGGCTCTCCTGTTTTGTAGGGAGACACAAGCAAAGCACAAGGACAGTTTGACTTTTAAGAAATTGCTGAAGCCAGACATGGTGGCACATGCCTGTCATTCCAGCACTCAGGAGGCTGAGGCAGGAGGATTTTGAGTTCATGGCAGGCCTGAGCTACATAGTGAGTTCATGGCCAGCCTGGACTACATAGTGAGACCTGTCTCAAAAAATAATTTAAAAAATAATTGGATCTGTACTAAACATACACACTTTCCCCCTTGACTTTATTCCCTAACAATGCAGTATAACAATTGCTTATATGGAATTAGTTCTTACAAGGAATCAAGATCATTTAAAATGTATGAGACGGGGCCAGGGATATAACTCAGCGGCACAGTGCCTGCCCGGCAAGCACAAGATCCCGAGTTCGATTTCTGGTAGCAAAAAAATTAAAATAAAATGTATGAGGGTGTAAGCAGGTTCTGGCAAATACTGTGACATTTATAGAAAGGACTTGAGTATCTGAAGATGTTGGTATCTGTAGGGACCCTGGAACCAATGTCCTTGGATACAGAGTGAAGACTGTACTATTGCTCGGGTAGAAATGTATTCCTGACAACTCTGGAGGCTAAGAAATCCAATGTCAGACACCAGCTGCTTTGACATGCAGTACAGGCTTCCTGGGTCAGGCAGCACCTTCGTGTGTGACCCACACGGCGGAAAGGGCAGGGGTCTCTCTAGGACCTTGATAAGGGGACTAATCACGTGTGCGAGGGATCTGCTCTCAGGACCTACTCGGCTCTCTAAACCCTTCTTTTTTCTTGTTTGTTTTGTTCTGAGATAGGGGTCTTAGTATCTAGCCCAGGCTGGTCTCGAACTTGCCTCCATCCTCCGGCACCAGCCTCCAAGTGCTGGGGTTGCAGGCACATGCCACCATACGAGGCACAGGCTTCGGCCATCTCCCCCCGACCCCAGTTGTGACTTCCATCTTGACATTCCAGCCTGTCTCCCAGATGTCCCAGGCTGGAACTGCCAAGTTTGGTAACAGCTTTGGACAACTGGACCCTAAGCACGCAGGGCAACCCACAACCCCGGCCTCACGTGGCCACATGGGGAAGGCCTCTCTGCCCCATCGGCTGAGTGGGACAGCAGGGAAGGGTCATCGCAGCTCTCTTCTAACACAAGAGCTTAGAGTGAGGGGCGAAGGGAGCCCAGCCCAGCCACCTCTCTCTACTGGCTCCACCACTGCAGGTGCCCTGGCCTCAGGCAAGTGGCGAGCACAGATCTGGGCTTAGCCACGCACGCGTCCCGCCCGGCCGGGAATGAAAGGAGCACCCATCGTGCCGGGCCTGGTGGTACACTCTGTGATTCCAGCCTCTTGGGGGCTGAGCCAGAGAGATCGCAAGTTCAAAGCCAGACTGGGCAACTCAGAGGGACGACCCCTCAAAATTCAAAAATAAGAAGGGGTAGCAGTGGACCTCGATGGTAGAGGCCCCTGAGGCTGACTCCCAAGGCCACGCACAAAGTTAAAAAAAAGTTATGCTCAGCATGTCACCTGCATCTTTCAAGTGGTTCCAAATGAAAAGACAAGAAAGGGGTTGTTGCTTCCTGAACCCCTGAAACCTGAGCCACCTGCGACACCCTGCCAGCCCCTTCTCTCCCCCTTCCCTGCCACACAGACCTCCTGGAAAACAAAGTCAAGGTCACGACTGGCCCAGAGTCTCTGCCTTCCTGTCCTGCACCAGCCTCCCTGGGCTGGTTTCTCTTCACCACTCAGGCCTCCAGAGAGTAAGCCGCCCTGCTGTCTGTACCAAACACCCCGGGGTCCCCCATCACTCCTGCTTGTCATCCCGTCTCCCGAGCTCCACACAGGCCACCATGTCACTCGCTGCGGTGGCCCAGCACCTGTTGGAGGGGGAGGATATAGGGCAAATAAACAACACCTTTTCGAAAAATGATTGTGTTTTAATAGCAAAATAATATATGCTGTGAAAAATTTGAAAAAGGCAGAATACAAAATGCAGAAAATACATCTGAGCACCTTCAGGTACATTTCAATTACTAATGGCAACTTGCCCTCAATCTGCCTGCAGTGCACGTGGCTACTGAAAGCTCGGCCACAGGGTGGCACCCTACGTACCTGCGCAGACCGCCAGGTCCCCAGCCTCAAGCCCCGCCCACCCCCTCCAGGTGGTCCTGAGGGCCCCGGCTGTAGTGTGTAAGGCACGGCAGTCCCCTTCGGGGGGGGGAGGGCTCTGGCCTTCGCTGTTTCTAGATGGACCTGTGCATCCAGCGCCTGGCTGAGCCGAAGAGCACACCGCTGGGCAGCAACAGCAGGCGCTGTCTGGAGTCCCAAGGCCCTGGTTTTCTCTACCCAGAGCCCTCGAGCCTGAGTAGCCCCCTTCTTCACTGTGCTGCTGAGGGCCAGGGGCTCCACAGAGGACACCGGGATACGGCCTGGGGCCTGGCAGTGGTCACATCCACCAGTCCATGGACTCTTTGGGGCAGGGCCTGACAATGACCACACAGTGGGGCAGCCCCTGGCACAGGACCCGCTCGGCCTCCTGGCCCTCCCAGCCCAGGCCCTGCAGCTCCAGTGCCTTCAGCTTGGGCATGGTCAGGCAGGAGGAGATGATCTGGCTCGGGGTGGGCATATCCGGGGTGATGAGGGGCCCCTGCAGGCACAGACTCTCCAGCGCAGGCATCCCCTCCAGCAGTGCCAGCCCCGCTGGCGAGAGGCCGCCCACTGTGAGGCGGAGCTTGCGCACACCCCGGAGGTGGCGGCTGATGGCCCGCAGGGTGCCGTCGGCCGGCAGCGTGCAGCCCAGCACCTCGAGCCTCTGCAGGTAGCCCAGCTCCTGCAGGCTGGCATCTAGCCCCGTCTCGGTGACGCGATAGGTGCCTCCTAGCACGAGCGAGCGCAGGGCTCGGAAGCGCGGCAGGCCCTGAAGGTGCTCGTCACGGAAGGCGGGTACACGGTCCAGTACCAGGCACTCGAGCTGCGGCAGCACACGGGGGTCCTGCTCGCGCAGCAGCCAAGCCATGGAGATCTCGCAGCTGTGCAGCTCCAGCGTCTGCAGCGTGCGAGGCAGGCTGGTGATGGGCACCGCGCTCAGGTCCGCCACGTGCAGGCACAGGCGCTTCAAGTTGGGGCACTTGTCACCCAGGGCCCTCAGCAGGGCAGGGGACAGCTGGGGCGCCTGGGAGCCCGAGAAGAGGTAGCCGCCCATCCGCAGGGAGTGGAGCCGCGAGGCCATGTAGCGGCGGAGGAGGTGCCACATGACTTTGGGCCGCATCTGGAAGAGCCGGAGGTCCAGGTTACTGGAGGAGAGGTTCGGGGCTCCCCAGGCCCAGCTCTGTCTGCTGACAGACACCCTGTTGTGGCTCCTGCTGTCCCCCGGCTTCTAACGTTCCCCTGCCCAGAAAACAGGACCATTTGACTCACCATCTTGACCACTAACACGTTGGGGTATTTTTGGTTTTGTTTTTTGAGATAGGGTCCTGCAATATAGCCCAGGCTGGCCTCACACTCACAATGACCCTCCTGCCTCAGCCTCCTTACCGCTGAGATTACAAGTTGTGCCACCGTGCCAGGCTAGAGGGCCAAGACTGAATAAATCCAGTGGGGGAAAGATCCAAACAGATCTGACTTTGACAACAGAATGGACTCTTGTTATCTGCTGACCTAAAGCCAAGGAAGTTTTTACTCAGCACCCCTCTAGGAGAATAAACTACGTGGAGTAAGACACAGAAAGGGTAATAGCCCTAAATTAAAAAAAAAAAAAGGCTCCAGGCATGGTGGCACACACCTGTAATCCCAGCATGCAGGAGGCTGAGGCAGGAGGCAGCATAGGCTACACAGTAAGTTGAAGGCATAGTGAAACCTTGTCTCAATAAAACAAAACAAAAGAAATAACTGGTAACAGTGCATTCCAGCGTATGCACTTTTTACCTTAGGAAGAAAAGAAACTGCACAGCCTAAACCTTAAAGTTTATTTACCTATTTTGTGCTGGGGGTGGAAGCCAGGACCTCATGCACATTAAGCACAGGATCTGGCACTGAGCAAAAGCCCTAGCCCATAAGCATGTAATTGGTTGCCTGCTTTTGACACAGGAATCAAATTTTCCTGGACAAATTTATTTATTTTGTTATTTACTTTGTTTTTTTTGAGACAGGGTCTCACTATGTAGTTCAGACTGGCCTTGAATCTGTGGTGATCCTCCTTCCTCCTGCCTCAGCCTCCCAAATACTGGGGTTACGGGTGTGCACTGCCACACATGGCTTCCTGGCCAGATTTAGACCTGCAGGTCTGGGCCCCTAGGACTTGACTCACTAGAAATATTGGTCGCTCATGTGCAAGGGCAGAAGCCAGTCAGAAAACTGTAAAGTGGGCACAAGCCAGTGGACAAAGGTAGTTTTTCCACACAGAACAATGGGTGAGGAAACAGTTTCAAGCTTCTCAACATCAAATGTTAGCTCCAAAGCAGAGCAGCACATTTTCTCAGGCTGCTGGAGGCAACTGCTCTGGCTTTTTAGCAGAGCAACTTGGGGATTTCCCTTGAAAGTTAAAATGTAGCAAACTGCTGCCACCTGTTTTAGCTTCAAAGAACACAGTGAGCTGCCTGTACTGGTGGCTCCACATGGCTGGATTTGACAACTGTGGATCAGAAACATTCAGAGAAAAAAACTTGTGTCTGTACGGAATATGTGAGGGCTTTTGTTTTTGTTTTTCTTTTTTTCGAGACAGGGTTTTGTGCTCGCTTCGGCAGCACATATACTAAAATTGAGACAGGGTTTTGCTATGTAGTCCAAGCTGGCCTCAAACTCCTGCCGATCCTCCTGCCTCAGCCTCCTGAACTTTGGGATGACCGGGGAGTGCCACTATACCTACCTAGACTGTTTTGCTTGTCATCATTCCTAAATAATAAGGCATAACACCTATTTTCACAGTACTGATATTGTATTAGGTACACTAGGTCACCTAGAGACGGTCAAGTTTCCAGGAGGACATGTGGGGGTCTATGCAAATTTCATACTACTTTATAGAAGGGATCTGAGCACCTGGGAGCACCCGGGACCCATCCCCACAGATGCCAGGGGCTTACTGAATATGCACTTGTTTGTGTTTCTAGGGTACATAAGCAACGGTAACATTTGCTGCCTCTGGGGAGAAAGAACAGGGCAACTGGCAGACAGAAATAGGAAGGAAAGCTGGCCGTGGGGGCGCACGCCTGTAATCCCAGCTCTCGGGAGGCTGAGGCAAAGGGATGGCTTAGGGCTACAAAGTGAGCAATTCAAGGCCAGCCTGAATTGCACAGTGAAACCTTGTCTGAAAAAAGACCCCCCAAAATCACTGGTGGGTATTAATATTTGAGAGAATTAAGACATGTTATGTACACGTACGAACTTGCCACGATGAACGTAATCACTATGTACTGCAAACACGTACCAGTAAAAATACTTGATAACGTAATCATAAACTGTCATGTAATCTGTGCTGGTATTCGCCAGGTACAGTTTTGTAAGTCTTTTTGTTAAACCCTGCACGAACTCGGTGAAATCTCACAGTAGCCCCGATAGGTAACTTTGAAAGTTGGTGTTATTACTATTATTTTTGTTTTGTTTTTTGAAACAAGAGTCTCGCTGTGCAGTTCAGGCTAGCCTCGAGCTCACGACGATCCTCCTCCTGCCTGAGCCTCCCGAGTGCTGGGATTGCAGGCGGCGCGGCGCTGGAGACCGAACCCAGGGTCTCGGTATCACTATTTACCTCTGTCTTGGATGGGGACACTGAAGCCAACACTGCAAAGCAGCAGATAAGCCACGGCGCGGGGACAGGCCCCCCGGCTGCTCGGTTGAAAACCTCAAAGCCGGGTCCCCTCCCCAGGCGCCCCCAATTCCTACATTTCTGGTGCCCTCGCAGCGGGAGGTGTCGGCCGCGGCCCCGTGCCGCCCAGGACCCCGTACCGTGTAGAGCGTCAGGTCCACGTGTCGCCACAGCCATCGGTCGTCCACCAGGCGCTTCCAGTGGTGACAGACCCTGGGGGAGGGGACCGGCCGTTAGAACGAGCCCGGCCCCGCGGGGCCCGCGTCCGCGTCTCGAGGTGAGGCCCCTGGCGCGGCTCTGTCCCCCCGGGGCGCGGGGCCGCACCTGGAGATGCGGATCCGGTCCCGGACCGGGAGGTAGGAGAAGATCTCCAGGAGGACCGAGTCCGGTAGGTCCGTCATGGTCGCCATGATCGCGCGGCCGCGTCCGCCCGCTTCCGGTCGGGCGCACCGGAAACCCCCCTTGGGGGATGCCGGGGTAAGGGGGAGACGGGAGACCCCCGAGGGCGGGCAGGCGAGAGCTGCCACTTCCACTAGCCAGCCGAGAAACGCCGCTTTCTTATGATAGGGACCTGGCTGAATCCCGAGGTCGAACCAGTCTGAGGCTCCACCGGAGCGAGTGACTCAGACTGACTTCGCGGGGCGTGCCGAGAGCCGGTCGAGCCCGGGGGCGAGGCGGGGCAGGCCGGGCCACCCGGGAGGCGGGGCTCAGGGCGGGGCGCGGCAGGGCGGGCGCCAGGCTGGGGCGGAGGACTGAGCCGATAGACCGCGGGATGGGCGGGGCGAGGCCCGGGAGGCGGAGTTGGTGGGGGAGCCAGGGCTAGCCTCGGAAGGCGTGGCTAGGCCAGGAGGTACCGTGCCAGCAAGGGCGTGGGCGTGACTGGGAAGGAGAGCGAAGTTTATAAGGCGTGACCTGGGCGGGGCGAATCCCGGGAGGCGGGGCTTGACACGGCGGGCAGCGCTCAGGAGGCGGGGGTGGGGCTAGCCGGGGCCGTGGTTGATGTGCGCAGATGCGTCTCTTGGAAGAGCTCTGGCGCTAAACTAGGACAGGGGCGTGGCTGGTGCGGAAACAGCGCATAGGGCGTGGCTTGGGCGGGGATAGGACTGACGGACGGGGCTGCGGAGTGTAGCGCGGGTGGAGGGGCGGGGCGAGCTCCGGAGGAAGGCCGAGTTACTATGAAAACTCTTGGCCGCCAGGCTGAGAATCACGCCTGTACCTGGCGGTACCTTTGAACCGTGCGGGCGTGAGGTTCTGGGTTTGATTCCTGGCACTGCAATAAAAGGTGAAGGACAAACCCAGCGTGGTGGCGCACGCCTGTAATCTCAGCACTCGGGAGGCTGAGGCAAGGGGATTATTGTGAGTTCGAGACCAGCATGGGCTACAAAGTGAGCTCAAGGCCGGCCTGAACAGCTTTGCGAGACGCTGTCTCTTGAAGCTGGGGATATAGCTCAGTGGAATAAGCGCCTGCCTAGCAAGCGCAGGGTCCTGAGTTCAATCCCCAGTACCGCCAAAAAAAAAAAAAAAAAGTGTTTAAAAAAAAAATCGTACGCGAGACGCTGTCTCGAAAAGACCAAACGACAGGGACAGGACTGGCGAGGCCAGAGAAGGCCTTCAAGCCCGGAAGGTACAGAGCCTAGGACTAGGACCAAGCCGGGACCTGCGATGAGGGTGGGGGGCTGAGCCGGGGAGCTGGGCAGCGGCGGCGCGTGGCCGACAGCGACACAACTGCTTTTTCGCCTCTTTAATGTTTTTTAATGTCCACTCACGAGGATATGTTTGTTGTAAGTGGCATAGCTCTAACGCCCGTTGAAATTTTTGATTATTCTGCGAAATTGTTCTGCACAGATTGTTTTGAGTCGACCCTCCCACCAAATAGCTAGATCAATGGGTTTAAAAGTAGCAATGTGTGATCTGGGTTCT
>PVLD010005159.1:103098-115765 GCA_004027595.1 Dinomys branickii | reverse complement strand
GAGGATAAACTGTCTGACTAAATTTGCATGTCTGTATATGGGTCCATACATCTACAATTCGAAGATATCAATGGATAAAGCAACAACTACTGTTGAGACCATATCACCTTGTCTATAGATTAGTTGTGATTGTACTATTTTCTATGATAATGGGTGTCTGTTTGTCAATATGTTTTTGTACTTTTATGTTCCTAAAATATAAAAAAATAAAATAAAATAAAATGATTAGGTTCCTACATATGCGTTGTATGAGTATATAAACATATTCTAACCCAGTCATAAATAAAGTAATTTAAATGTTCAGAAATCTGAGTCACAAATGTTAGAATCTGCATTGTAATAAACTCAGTGGCATGTTTCATAGGCTTAGGAAGTAGGACAGATTTCCCATGATGTTCTTGGGCTGGGCTAATAAATAATAAACTACATTGTTGAATAGTTGCCATTTTCAAGAAATTAGCAAACTCTTGAGTGAAAGTTGTGGGTTATATTTGGCTTTAGACGTACTTGTATGTTTAACGTGTTCTGAGTTTAAGAATAAACTTCCCTTTTTTGTTCCCCTACTTTAATCCTCTATATTCTTACTTTGCAACCAAGAGTTTTCTTGGTAGGTTCACATGTGAAACTTAGACATTTCGTATTTGTGGTATGAAATGATTGCAGTATCTATTTCAGTAAATGAACAAACTAAAACTTAAGGACAAGATCAGTTTTAAGTCTTTGAAACACCAGAGTGGAATCAGTTTGTAATCATCTACACAAAAGACTTTAAATATATATATTTAGATTGCCTGATGTGTTATTTTCATTTCTATATTAGCTAACACATTTCAGACCAGCTGGTATGTGTAATAATGGTCACGCTAGCTGACTTTACTTCGATACAAACAAAACAAAGATAGAAAGACAAATTTACTTAGAAAATAGGTGACAAATTCCAAAACCAAACATTCAACTGTGTAACTCTCCCATATATTGATGGAATTGATTTGCCTTTTCAAATTTAGGATTCAGGAATATGATGTTGACCCATCACAAGCATTAAGTTATATTTAAAGGGAAATATCTTGTGTTTGAAGTAAAACTGTAGGTAGCCAGGCATTATAGAAAGGTTATGCTGAAGGCTCCTATTCCTCTTTTTTTCTTCCCAGCTATAATTTCATTTCATTACAATAATAAGCACTAACATTAAGATCATGTTGTACATTTACATTAAGGTCAGTCCATTTTCTGTCCTCCATGAGATAATAAAACAGTAAAGACCAATGAATGTATTTCTTTTAAGAAGCGCTTTTAATGCATCCAAGATTCTAGAAACAATCCTTCCCTTTCACATACAATTGTGTAAAAATTCTCTGCCTAGCATTTCTTTTGGCCCTGTTTTAGCACTAACTCATAGAAATGAGTATCTTACTATTATCTCTACTATGCCTACGTGTTACCGGTTAGATTGCCCAAGGGCTACTAATGTCTCAAGTTAATAACCACAGAATAATTCAGAAAGGTGGTGCCTGCTTCATAAAATATATCTGTGGTTGCTAAAATCTTACTTGTTTTCAAACAATGAAATTTAGTTGACTCTAAAATTATATATTGTTACAATATGCTGCTTAAAACAAACAGTGATTTATTTTCAGTTCTGAAAATATTTAGAAAGATTTGTTATCTCTTGCAGATCTTTCTGCAAACTACTAATGGGATGAACACAATATATCACTTTTATAATAGTGAGCTATTAAAGGCAAGCATAAAGCAGTCTGAAGCCCATAAGTGCTGCCAACAACTCCTACTTTAATGAATTCCCTTTTAGATGTCCATTAAATGCTCGTGGCAAATGTACTCATAATGGAAATGGCAAATCTAAATGGGTAGATATGAATAATCCATGGAGTTTAAATTCTGTTTATGATCATCTTCACATTTAGTTTTCAAGACAACGCAGTTTAGTTTTCATTACAGTTTGGAATAAAGAGGACAGGGAGTAATTGATTGCTTCAAGCAGATTAAAATCAATGGTTTTCTTTTCAAAGAACCAGTTCAATGCAGTAATTCCAACTTTAAACATTGATTTAGGGTACTCAACACAAAATGTTTTGTGCTATGTGAACTTTTATATGGAAAGACTAATATTAATTTTATTTCTATATCTATAGTAAAATATAGTTGTTAGTAGCATGTGTATGACTTAATAGTAATCTATATTAAGTCATTTTGAGATTATTGCAGTCATATAATGAATCAATGAGATTCCCGTCATCACTGTAATACTGTTTGTAACCCATTAGCACAGAGAAATTACAGCCCATCATACATCATTACTGTGATTGAGGCTTTATTACCATATTCTCAAATTGCTTGCTTGCTATAAAACTAAATAGACACAAGGCAACTATAGGTGGAATACAGACTGCGCATTATTGTGCTACTGTAATGAGAGATTATTATACCATAATGGGGTGAAACTTAAGAGGAAAATAAACTTGGCAGTAATAGAAAACTGGAGACTCTTTTTACATTTGTTTTTATGACTTCAAAGGTCAAATATATTTGTTATGCTGAGGTTATTGTTTATAATATTATGTGAATCCCAGCCCATTAATATTTTGTAAAGGTCTTCTGTTTCACCTTTCTAATGAGATACTTACAAAGTGTGAGGGATAACATAACTTTAAATGCTTAGGAGTAAACTTGGCATGTGCATTTTTTTGCCATTTGTGAGATTAAACATTTTCCTGCTGATAAGCCTGATGTTTTGTTAATGGTATAGATAGGTCAGTATTCTTGTGCCTCTTGATTTGAAGTGAGGACATGAGTACAGCAATTTTCTAAGCAGTTAAGACAGGTAAAATATGGAACAGTTGCCTTAGTCTGATTGTAAAATACTTGATGCTTCAAATAGGAAAATACAAGAAATATTACATCAACATTAACAAAAAAAAATCTCATGACATTAAAATGTGTTGGTTCAGTCTGCATATTTTCATGTATTCTGTTAAATCTACATTATTATTTAGAAGAATAGAAAGCCTAATACACTGACTTTTGAGATGAGGTCATTTGAGAGACTCAAAGCTACTATGCAGAGCAGAATTGCTTCCTGATCTCAGCCTCATTGTGATTTGGCACTATGACAACTTTGTATAAAATAATACTATAAAATAAAAAGTAGCATAAAATATATTAAGAACTATAAAATACATATAGATTCTTAGCTAAAGCAGTAATGACTGTTAGCAATATCTAAAAGAGTACACCTTATGCCCAGGTTATAATACTCTTCCACATCACCTACTCATTACTGTTATGTTTACTGTGATGTAATTAACACCCCCTTTGTTTTTAAATTTGTAACAGTGGTTGCAGGGGCATCAAACCTGAAGCCTTGTCCAAGTACATCTTAACCGCAGCAAGAGGTGAAATGAGAACTCAGAACTGGCCAAGGAGAGGAACCCTAAGTAATGCCTCACCAAACACTGTCTAGTATACTCTTAAATATAAGAATCTATAAAACCTTCTGATGAATGAGCTGCACTCCATACTAGTCAGAGTAGGCAGCCATTTTGAATTATGTAAATGTTTTTGTGACTTTTTCTTGGATCATTTCATCAGTTGGAAGCACCTTTCAGGTTAAAAACTGGAAGCAATGAGCAAAATGCCAGGAATGATAGAGGCAGTGTTTAAAGAAGGATACATTTTAAATCTTTAAACTTGTCTTTGACTTTTGGGAGAACATGAATAAATTAAAATGTTTTTTTTAAATATCCTAGTTGGACAGATGGCATTATGTTAATAATTTAGAAAACAAACAAACAAATAAAGCAGTACTATCAAGAAAACCAAAATGAAATACAGAGTATAGCAAGTGGTGAATAGCATTGTTCTATACAGGTTATTCATGCAAGGCCTTTCTAGTGGGATGACATTTAAAAATAAAAGGGCAGGACAAACCATGATTTTATAAATAAAAACAAAACTAAACACTATTTATTGGTAAACAATATCCTGGGAAAAGTGAATACAAAGGTTCTCTGACAAAAGCATGTCTGATGTGTTTGTAGAATAGCAAGTCTCTGTGGCTCAGTAGAGAGGGAAAACATAATTAAAATATTTTAGAGCCTTTAAGATTTATAAGAAATTCAATAGCAAAGTTTTCTTGGTTGGGTTTTTATTATTAAGTGATTCAAATTTGAACAGTGGTTTTAATGGCTCTCTTAAGGTACTAGAAGTGACTTTGTGTGTGTGTGTGTGTGTGTGTGTGTGTGTGTGTGCGCGCGCACGTGTGTGTGACTTGGTTTTTAACTTTTGAATATACTTCGGACATATTAGGCCTGATTTGTATGTCATTTGTGGTGATTTAGGTCTAGAAGACTTGGTATTTTAAATTTGGATAAGGCAAAGCAGAATGTCTCAGAGTCGGAACCATGGGCTTTTCTGTATCATTTTAAAGCTTAAAATTGGGAACTGTTTGTACCTTTACTGCTGGCATAAACAGACTTTTCACTTATTTCTAGCACCCAGTAAAAACAGAGATCATTTTATTTACTTGTCCTTCCAAAGTAGTCCATAGCCCTGTTAAAGATTATGAAGTCTTACGTTACATATTTGGGTTGCTGGCAAATGAAAATGAATAAGATTTGAAGACTGAAGGGCTCATAATCTTATAAAAGGGGTCCTTCTGTTGAAAGAAGCTTTCAGATCCAGTTGCCTTCTTCTAAGATAGAGAGTGAGGAACAGAGGCTCCAAACATGGTAAAACTAAGGTCACAGAGTTTCTGAGATAGCAGTTTGGGAGCAGCTTAGCAGAATGAGTCTAGCTTAAGGTCTTATGAGGTTTTAGTTAAGGTGTTCAGCCAGGGTTGAAAACTGAAACTTGGTTCAGGATGAGGGATCACCTTTTAGAAATGCCTTGTTCACTTAACTGTTAGCAGAAGCCCACATCATGATTTTCCTTTTTGGCTGTTGGCAGGAGACTTACCTTCTACCCACGTGGAGTTTCTATATAGGGCAGTTTGATTTTTCCTCAGATATGACAGCTAACTTCCCTCAAGAAAGAACAAGAAGGAAATCACTATGCTTTTTATGATCTATTCTTGAGGCCCTATTCTATTTGTTAGAATTGACTCACTAAGTCTGGTACAGACACCATAAGAGTTGAATTTAGCGCTCCCTCTTGATAGGATAGGTATCAACAAATTAGCAACTTTATTTTAAAACTACTATACCAAAGTCAGCCTCATTGATCTATATGGAGGCTATAACACAGTGCTTTAAAACCAGTATTCTAGAATTAAGAGGAAATACAAACATTCTTCCTTGAGCCTCCTTACCTTTCCCTCAATCATGGGATGTAGATTTTGCTTGAATTTTAGTTTTCCCAACCTTATGTGGCTCTCAAGCAGTAGGATTTCAAGAATCAAATTCAAAAAGTCTGGTTGAAAGTAACTTTAGGTAAAAGGAGTAGGACATGTTCCAGCTTGCTGATAGTCTGTCCTGGTTTAATGTGAATCTAATAGAAATTGATAGCCACAGGTCTAGTTAAGAAAGAGTAATATTATGATGTTTACACATGCAAGTCTGGTTCATGTATATAGTCTCTAGTTGTATCCATTTACCTATAAAAGTCTCAAATTTATCTTTCTTTATAGCTGAGTAGTACTCCATTGTACAAAAAGACAAAATCTTTTTTTATCCATTCCTCAGTTGATAGGCATTTGTGTTGTTTACAAGAATTAGCTATTACAAATTGTGCTGAAAGAGTAAATAAGATCCAAAAGGTACTATAGATATTGTGAAAGGGAAAGAAACTGTTCAAAAGGAAAGAACAACTGGGATGGGGTAAAGGAGAAAAGAAGGAAGGAACACACACACACATACACACACGATAGCTAATTGCACTGCTAATTTCTATTAGTTCTTTAAAGGAACAGTGCTTATATTGTTTGATCAATCTTGCATGCCTATATCTTGTAATCTGAGTGACTTTTGAAGATAACAACATGCTATATAATAACCATTGTTAATTTCCTATCATCTTGTTTTGAAATTCTGTACCATTTTTATTGTTTTCTTCCTCTCTAAAATAAGAGAGTAATATTGTTCCCCAAGAAACTTGTAAACACAGTGCTTATATGTGCTTTAAGGCTCATGAACCTCTGCAACAGTAACTATACACTATACTATACTAAAAACTTCTGTGAATCTAAGGGTTGTTTAAATACCTATAACTGAAGGATTAATAGAGGAATAGTAATTACATAATAATGAAAATATAACAAAAATAAAATATATGACAAAAAATGTAATTGAAAATATATGAATAGTTACTGTACAATTCATTCAACTTTTCTCTGTTTGAAAAATTAAATAACAAAATATTGACAGGATAAAATCCATTTCCTTGTAACATATCTCCTAGCTATAACTCTTCAAAATATGTGCCTACCTGTAGTGACAGAATATTGGTTATCTTTTTCTTTCTAACCTGAACAACATATTGAAATTGTTGTTAATCATTGGTATGCTAGAACCCTGATGACCTATTGCTCCATGTGCTAGTTTAGATCTGAAATGTCCCTCAAAGGTACATGTTCAGAGATGGAGCTTTAGGAAAGTGATTGGATCATGACAGCTCTAACTTTATCAATGAATTAGTCCATTGATGGATTAATAATTTGATGGCATTATTGGGGATTAAAGGAATTAAGACTTAGGAGTGGGGCTAGTTGAAGAGAGTGAGTCATGGAGGCAGTTCTCGGGGACTGTATCTTGTCCCTGGTCTCTTCCTCTCTAGTTCTTTTCCTGTCTCTTTGCTTTCTGGCTACCATGACGTCAGAAACTTTGCTCTGCCATGCTCTTCCACCATGATGTTCTACCTTACTGCAGATCCTGCAGTGGAACCTGCCAACCTTGGGCTAAAACCATGAGCTGAAATAAATCTTTTCTTCGTGAGGTCAATTTGTTAGTAATTTTGTCACAGTGAAAAGATGCTGACCTACACAGTGTGTATACAGTATATTTGTTACAACAGGGAGGCAATCACTAGAGCTCTGGCATCCTCCTTTGTATCACTAAGTCCTGAATCACAGTGTATATTTAAAATAGACTATCATAATAGCTACCGCCAGTCACTGACTGCTATGTTTCAGTCACTGTACTGCGGCACTTTTGTGATCACCTTTATCCATACAAAAATCCAAAGATGTAGGAACTTACCGATGAGGACACTGTACCACTGTACTTTTGCTTTTTAGTGATGGCCTAGGATAGTTAATAGCAAAGATGTTCTCCTTTTGCTACTACCTAGAGGATGGTCAGAAACATCAAGAATGATTTTAATACAATGGCATTCATACTCAAGTCATCTTTGTGTTAAAAAATTCCAACTAGTGTCCTTTTCCCGTTGCTTTTCTTAATTATAACTATAAATAAACATTTAAAATTACAGTGGGCCAAGTGTCTTCTAAGAACTACTTGATGACTAATCACCTAACATGGAAGGGGGTGTCTTTTTGTCAGGAAAAACAAGTTTATAGAAAGAGTCCTCTTAAATTTGTGCTTTGTGAAAAGTGTCACGTATATGTAACAGCTACCCACAATGAGTGTAATTATTGTATATCACAAAAACGTACTGATAGATGGATGTAGATATATATGCTTAGAAAAATAGTTATATAAAGTCTTTTTATAGTATTTTTTTAGAAAAGAATAACCCTGTAATCCTAACATTCTACAGAGCTGAGGCAGGAGGATTCCAAGCTCATCCTGGGCTATTTAATAAGACTCTGTCTCAAATTTTCATGAAAGGTAAGGGGCAAGCTGGCAATGTAGCTCATTGTAAAGGACATGTTGTATCCCCAGTACTGGAATAAAAAATATAATTTGCTTAAAAATAAATAAATAAATAATAGGAACATACTTGTTGGGCAAAAAAGTAGATGAATCTCAAAAACTTCTCAAAGAAGAGATACAACTGATGTTAGATATTGATTGGAAAAAAGAGAGATAACCAATGTTAGTTACTGACTTTTCCTATATTTAGTATTATACAGTTTGTACTGTTCAAGTATTGATCTCTACCTAATGACTGAATGCAGTATTTTTTGCAGATGTTCATATGGTTACTTTATTAATAAATCTTTTTGAGACAGATATTTAAAATGAATTATTCTTTTTTAAAAATATGCCTAGGGACATTCTTTTTTTACTTAAGTATTTTATTCTGACCTGTCCAGGAATACACATAGATAAGATGGTGGTTTTAAACTGACTTACAATCATTGGAGCTATTTCTTCAAGTGAAGTCTTACAGAAGCAAATGCCTTTCACTGAAATGAGGAGGTAAGGCTGTAAGGACATAGATACTCCACGGCTTCAATTTTTCATCTCTGTCTGATGCCCTTGAGGTATCTCTCTGGCATCCTAAGCCTGTGAATAGTATGTTTTGGTAACTATAGACTTTTGAAGGAATTTGTATTTTGTAGGCCATATGCTGTTCATTTGGTCATTAGATGACATGGTCTTAGTGTCACTTGTTAGGCTAGCCCTGATTAACTGCAGTTGTTCACTAAAAGTATTTCTATTGCACATAAAAGTTATTATTAGGTCAACGTGTTTGTCTAATCAACATTGATAATTAGGCTTACTATACTGAGTCATTTCCAGTTTCCTTATATGTAACAAGAGAGTTGGGATAGGTTAAATTAGAAGCCTAGCATCTACCAAGATAACATTCTGATAGTATTTATTGAACATCATTGGAGTCTTGAACTTAACTTTTATGAGATAGAGAAAAAGTTTTAAGCCATGATCTATAACTCTGAGGGATTTAAATTCAGACTGTGAAATAAAACTAGCCGACATAACCTGTTGGAGATAATCTATGGACACATCATTAGTAAGTTGGGCTGTTCAACCCAAACTTTAAAAATACAAATGTAGAAAGAAAGGGTGGTTTTTCAACATTTTATATTAAACAAAAAACCTTTTTTGAGATTTCGTTGGATTTTGATGAACTAGCAAATTATATAGGTATCCCTTTCTTGCTGAGAGCTAGAATCAATCTTGTTCCACTCCATTATGATCTTGTATAAGATAATCTGAACAGGTACAGAAAAATGTTATTTTCCTTCTCATGCTGTCTATAATTATTAATTTATGACATTTAGTACCTCCTATAAAAATCACAGTCTTAGAAACAACTGGAAATCTGTATTCTTGGCCACTAATAGGTCACATAAATTCAGTTGGAAAGTGGCTTGAACATTAAGCTTAAAGTGACAAATGTTTCCTAATTGTTTATGAGTACAAGTTAATTTTTTCCTATATCTAGTCTTAAGATGAAGTTTTAATGTAACTTTAAGATTATGTATATTTCAGTATACTAAAGAAATATTTTAGTTTTACTTTATTAGGAGTTTTAATTTATTAAAATTAGTTTTCCTTTTGTAGTAATACTGTATTTTCAAACCATTATAAAGTGTATAGAGAATTTTATTTATTTAATATCTGACATAATACCTGAATTAGTTTTGCTTTGCTCACAAAGGTAAAAAGAGTTCCAAATTTACTCATAATAAAAGTGTTAGAGAAACTGTCAATAAATTTACTGTTATAATTGAATCATACGATATCTAGATTGTTGATAATATGATCTGCTCGTTAAACAATAGTGTCTGGAGAAAATGATGGATTAATTGACTGATGGCTAAAGTTTCCCTCAAATATAATGGTTTACCCAGTTTGATTTGATTTGTGTAAAATAACTTTCTCTAATAAACAATTTGCTCAGAGGCAATAGGAGAAATGAATGGTTATCAAACCAAACTTAATTAGTCTATCCTAGATTGATATTACTTGGGGAGTCTTCATTTTAATTGTGGAGTGCTGGATACAAAGAGTTTGGTTCATTATTTTTTCCTGTATAAACACTATTGTGTAACTACCTATGGAATAATAACATGTGAATTCATTTTAATAAATGCTTGTAAAGTGAATTAGCTAATTATACCAGGCTAAAAATGATTCCTTTAATTATTTTGGATATTTAACTGGTACTTCAATTTTATTATTGTTAGTCTGTAAATGTGATTTGTATTAGCTCTGTCAAACTAATTATAATGTATAACTTAACAAACAATTTGAACAGTTTTGTAATGCTTATAATGCTTTTCTTTCTTGTACAAGAGAAAACATTATTTCTAGTTTACATGAAGACAAAAGTCTGACACAAATTTAGACCAAAAGGATAGCAATATATGTATAAGTAGAGAAAAAACAGTAGCTATCCAATTTAATGCTTTGCATAATTACAGTTATGAAAAGAATGAACGGATTTCCACTCAGGAGAGATAATACTAGTGACTTATTAGTTTATCTTAAGATAGTATAGAAGATTTGATTAGTTTTATTTTACGAATTGAAACAGAATTTTCTTCATACCCCTAAATAGAAGAATTCTGTGTACATTCTTAAACAGAAAGACTTATATTAATAACTCATTGTGGGTATAAAAATGTTTTTCTTAATCTCTTCTTAGCAGACTAACTCTAAATTGCCTTGGAATCTGAAATGAATAAATGGGAACAAAAAATTTAGTACTAAAAATAGCATTCTAATTTTTTTGGAAGAAAAGATAACCTTGTAAGTATATACAATCAAAATATTATTCTTTTTAAAATTAATATGTAGGAAAATTTACTTTAAGTTTCAACCTAGATACAGATACTACCACCCAAAAAATACCTCCTTCCTGCTGCTGTACTCTCCCTATATGGCTGACACCCCTGATCTTTTTGAACTATAGTTGTGCCTTTTTAAGAGAAATGTAATATAAATGTACTTGTACAGAATCTGACCTCTTTTAACTGTCTTCTTTCATTCATCATGTCTTTGAGATTCATCTGTGGTTTTATAATATAGTTTGTTTTCTTCTTCCTCTCTCCAAATTGAATGTAGCAACATTAATATTAATTTTTTGAGTTAATAGAGACAATATGCCCTATACAGAATATTAAATTTATCCTTCAGAGTAGCCTTATCATGGCTTGAAGTTAATTTTTACCTTTATTAAGGCATAAAGTTCTACCTTTTTGAAGGCTACATTGTAATTGAATAGGTATATTGTACTTCATCTTGCATGAATACTGCTTCAGCCCTGCAGTAATCATGTTTGTGCCTGTTTAGCAAGTGTGTCTGCTCTAATTTCTAGAAATAAAATTGCTAGGTGAAACATATTTAAATTTTATGAATTAAAATTTGCCTTCCAAAAAGATTCAACTATTATTCTGTGTTTCTTATCCTTCTTGTAATCTTTATAAATTATTAACTGAGAATCTTACTTTTAATATGTATTTCATTAAATCTTAGAGCATTTGCACTCAGTATTATCAAGTTTTTTCTCCCCAGTTTTCAATACAATCTTAATTTCTGTAAGTCCCAATGAGGTTTTTTGTTTGGTTTGTTCTTTTTCTTTTCTTTTTCTTTTTTCTTCTTTTTCAGTTGATAATTTTAATAGGATTGTAAGGTATCTCAGTTTTAATTTACATTTTCTTAGTAGGTAATACAGTAATGTTGAACAGTTTTCATTTGCTTACTTGTCTTCCAAATATTCCCTGAAAAAGTGTGCAAATGTGTTGCCTATTTTAAAACTGCTGTTAGATGTTGAGAATACTTTGTACATTTTGTATTCAAGTTTTTTGTTGTATATGTGATTTGCAAATGTGTTTCCTTAATGTGTAGCTTATCATTTTATCTTCTTAATAGTGTTCATTAAAGAGCAAAGGTGTTTTGTTTGAATTTCATTTTGTGGTACTGGGGATTGAACCTAAGCTTTGTGCTAAGCTATTTCTGTATCCCTTTTTAAGTTAATTATTTTTTTTCTGAGACTACTGCTTTGTAGTTTAAGCTGGCCTTTAATTCACTATATAGGCCAAGCTGGCCTTATACTCATGGCAGTCCTGTTGTCTCAACCTCTCATGTACTAAAATTATAGGTGTGCACCACCATGCCCAACACTTTTTTTTTTTTGAGACAGGATCTCACTAAATTGCTAAATTGAAAAGCTTTTTAATTTTATCTTGGTGTATAGGTTCAGTCCCACCACTGTAGAAAACTGAGGCAGGAGGATCCCAAGATTGAGCTCAGCCTGGGCAATTTATTAGCACTTCATTAGCAGTTTAACCAGATCTATCTCAAAATAAAAAATAGCCAGAGATAATAGCACAGTAAAAAAGGTCTGGGTTTAATTCCAGTACCACAAAAAAGTATTTAATTTTTATAAAGTATAATGTAATGATTTTTAAATTTTATTTTATTATTATTTTTTAAAATTTTATTTTAAAGATGAAAGAATGGAGACATATGAACCAGAAAAGCCATAAACAATACAGAAAATACAAAGTTATACAGAATATAGTAGGGAATTAGCACTGGATGTTGTATTACAGACTTATCTTCGCATTAGTTAACACAGAAACATTAAAGGAAATACCAAATTATAGAGAAGATAGTAGGGAATTTGCACTGGATGCTGTATAATATAAAGTTATCTTCACTTCTGTTAATACAAAAACAATTGAGGAAATACAGAATTATAGAGAACATAGAAGGGAATTAGCTCTGGATGCTGTCCTACATAATGTTACCTTCACCTTTGTTACTCAGTTACACAG
>PVLD010005159.1:60952-102998 GCA_004027595.1 Dinomys branickii | reverse complement strand
ATCTATATCCTTGGACTCTCGCCTTGGGAAGAGATATAGCTGCCTCAGACTATACTATAACATACATGGGTATATACAAACTGCCATGGTCGGAGGTGGGAAAGCACATATGCTCACAGCGGACCGCCCAGCTCCACCCTGTCATCATGCTGTGAGTGGGGGCGGGTCCAGTCCATGAGGTGCCCTGAGCGGGGCCCTCAGCGGAGCAGCCACGGGGCCCACTGCAGAGCAGCATTGGGGCCCACTGCAGGGCAGCCGCAGGGCCCAGAGCAGGGCAGCCGCAGGGCCCACAGCAGGGCAGCCGCGGGGCCCACTGTGGCGCAGCCATGGGGCCCACAGCAGAGCAGCCTCGGGGCCAACAGCGGATCATCTGTGGGGCCCACAGCGCAGCAGCAGCCACGGGGCCCACTGCAGCGCAGCCTCAGGGCCCACAGCAGCGCAGCCGTGGGGCCCACTGTGGAGCAGCTGCGGGGCCCTCAGTGGAGTAGCTGCGGGGAACATGCCCCCATCGGGGCGCCCTCTGTGACCCTTTTGGCTCTGTCCCGTTGCCTTGATGCCAGAGGCCCTGTCTTCTCCTCCCACCTCCTCCTGATCTCCAGCATTACCATTCCCCACCCCTTGCAGCTGGGCAATGGGTCTCCGAAGCTGAAGCTGCGAATGCCAAAACGAGGGCCTGGGCCAAGGGTGTGCTTGGAGCGGCAACCTCCTCCCTCTCTGTCTCGTCTCCCTCCGACTGCGCCATGGCAGATCTCCGATCCCCTCCTCCAGAGGAGGTTTTGCTTAGTCTTTCCGAGGGTTTCAGTTCCCATTTCAGATCCTTCTCGAGTTCAGGATATCCACCTCTTTCCTTTCTGTCCTTCACATGTTGCTATATTCCTATGTCTGAGTGGCATTCCTCTGGGAGGTTCTCTCTCTGCTGCCTACCCGGTCGCCGTGGGTTCATACAAGGTTCATATATGCAAGCAGCATGGAGACACTCTTGTTGCTCGTATTAGTAGTTTGGGGTGAGTCCTGAAGCCTGTGGACTCGTCCCATTGCTGTCAGGAACAGGTGGTGATTGCGCAGGCCGCCAAGGCTCAAGGTGCTCACAGAGGGCGTTCAGGGTGGGAGCTGAAGTCCAGTAACTGAGTTCATGCTTCCTGCTTGATGTTGGAGTGAGAAGGGCATGGGGCCGTGTGATCCACCTCCATCTGCAGCTCTCTCTTGCTCTTGTGCTCCAGTTCCCGTTTGTTCCTTGGCTGGATTCCTGGGAGTTGCTGTGGCTCTGATGTCGCTGCGGATGCACCCCACCACTCCCCACTGGCAGCCGCCCACACAGTGGAGAGGCAGGAGGCCACAGCCTCGAGGCAGGCATAGAGCTGGGTGTGGTGGGATGTGTACTGGCTGCTCTGGCTCCACCTTGCCTCCAGGTGCTGATTGGGAAGGTTGCTGCAGGGTGGGGACTCCGCTTCAGTGGCTGTTCCAACCTCTCATCCTCACACTGGATTTGACAACAGTTCCCATCCACCATTGCCTCTTTTCCTGGCTGCGCCCTCTCCTCTCCAGACCTGGACCAGCTCTTGGAACTCCGCTCTTCCCTGGCCGAGTCGGGAGGCTTCCATGAGCATGGGTCTCCGAAGCTGAAGCTGCGATTGCTGGAACGAGGGCTTGGGCCAAGAGTGTGTTTGAAGCAGTGGCTTCCTCTTTCTCTGTCTCTTCTCCCTCGGACTGTGCTGTGGCGGCCCTCTGATCCTTTCCTCCAGGAGAGGTTTTGCTTGGTGTTTCCTAGGGCTTCAGTTCCCATTTGAGATCCTTGGGTTCAGGGTACACACCTCTCTCCTTTCTGTCTTCATATTGCTATATTCCATTGTCTGGGTGGTAATCCTCTAGGAGGTTCTCTGTCTGCTCTGTAAAGATTTTTTTAAAGGAATCATACTTCTGATGTCACATCATGAGAAACCTTTGCTTAATCCTAGCTCAAATACTTTCTCCTAAAGTTGTATGGCTATGCATATATCTTTTGAGATGCCTATTTTCATCTTTTTGCTTTAAGCTATTGCATCTTTACACTTAATTTAGCTTTCTGGTAAAAAACATAGTAGTGGATCTTATTTTTTATGCATTCTCACATTCTCTGTCTTCTAGTGATATAAACGTGTACATTCAGAGCATTTGCATTTTATTATTGATGTTAATGTTACGTGTTCAAACATGTTTTCATGGTTGCTCTTAAGAATTATAATATACACATTTAACTTTTTACAGTGATGGGGTATATATTTAAATTTTAAGTATCTGCCTACAATTAATATTCTATCACTTAAAGTGAAATATATCTTTATATTCCTTTTTATAGTTACATTAGACATTACATACACTGCAAACATAGGTGATATATACATATAGTTTTTCATGCATTATTTTGAAAATTCACCAATGATTTTTTTGTTTTGTTTTGAAACACTGTATGTACTATACAGACATTATCAGATTTTACAAAAGAAAGAAAAGAAAAGCTAAGAAGGCTATGATTTAATAAAGTAGCCCTAAAAAAGCAAACTGCTCTAGGAAATCATTTCCCTAAAATGAAGGCATATACAGTATACTGTAACTCAAAGCCATAGAAAGTTAGTGTTTTAAAATTTTCAATCCATTCTACTCTGATTTTTAATTGATAAATTGAGTCTATTTGCATATGAAGCTATTGCTGGTAATGAAAGACTTGGTTTTGTCATTTTAGTCTATGTTTTCTACATATTTTACAACTTATCTGCCATTCAGTTGTTTTCATACTGCCTTGTTGTTGCCTGATTGTTTTTGTAGTGACAATTTTTATTCTCCAGTTCCTTTTCTGTAATTTTTAAGTTATTTTTTTCATGCTCACCAAGAGGATTAACAGTTAACATCCTAAATTGATAACAATCTAATTTGAATTGATATCAAATTAATTTCCATAGCATAAATTAACTGATCCTACCCAGCTCTACCCCCACTTTTTTATATTATTGTCAGATTATATGTGTACGTTGTGTTCTTAGCAACATGGATTTATAACTATTGTTTTAGGCAGTATCTTTCGAATCATATTAAATAAAGAGATGCAAACCCATAATGCAATGGTACCAGCTTTTAGCCAGGCGCACATGCAGCACAGTGTACTCTCCTTCTATTTCCTTCTATAGCTTTGAGCTTCTGTGTAGTATTCTGTCATTTCACCGTAATGAACTTCCTTTAGCATTTCTTGTAGGGCTAAGCACCTACTAGTGATATTAGTGATGACACCCATTAGCTTCCTTGTTTTGTTTTAAATCTGAGGTTGTCAGTTTTTTTCCTTCACTTTTGAAGGACTTTTAGTGGGTATAGAATCATTGGTTAACATCAGGTTTTTTTTTTCAGTATTTTAAGTACATATGTGATCCTATTGCCTTCTGACCTTTATGGTTTCTATGAGAAATTGCTATTAATCCTTGTATGCCTTGTTTCCAATTTTTGAAAGCCCATAATGATGAAACACAATAAGTTTTTCTCTCCAAATTCTTGTTCCTTGAATTTTTCTGGGTAACATATATGGATTTCTTACAAAAATTTAAAAAGCTGCAGTCTTCAGCATAAATGGGTTAATCTTATTAAGGTTCCTTACATATGACATGTTGCTTTTCTGTTACTACTTTCAAGATCTTTTCTTTCTCTCAGTAGTTTCATGATAATGTGTCTTATTGTAGATCTTTTTAGTGTGTCATATTGAGTATATTCAGCTTCCTGGATACATGGAACCATACATTCCATCGAATTTGATATATTTTTCTTCTTTTGTCTTTTTCTTTTCCTACAGTTCCTTTAATGAATATTTGTGTATGTTTAATGGTTCCTCATAGGTGCCTTAGGTTCTGTTTTTCTTTTTCCTTTTATTTCCTTTTCTGATACTTAGACAGAATACTTTCAATTGCCATGTTTTAAAGTTTACCAATTCTCTTTTGCTTGCTTATATCTACTATTGAAGCCCTGAAGTGAATTTTTCATTTCAGGTATTGTCATTTCATTTCATTTCAGTCATTGTACTTTTTAGCTGAAGAATTTTTATTTGGTTCTTCTTTATAATTTTTATTTTTTAATTGATGTTTTCTATTTGTTCTATCATTTTTCTCTCCTGATTTCTTTTAGTATTCTGTCCATGTTTTCCTTAGCTTTTTGAGCACATTTAAGATAATTTAAACTCCCTGTCTAGAAAGCCAGGGATTATTTCCTTTTTTTTCTTATGAATGTCCATGCTTTCTTTTTTCTTTGTATGCTTTCTCATTTCTTGTTTAGAAGTGAACAGCTTGATGTTCTTTTCCTTTTAAAATTGCTGATTTGTTATATGAAAAGTGATTTTTCTGTTATATCCTGAACATTTTAGTATTATGTACTAAGATCCTCAGTGCTGTTTAAAATGCTAAGAAAATGTTCATTTTTTGTTTGTTTCTTTGAATGGGCACTTGACCTGGTTAGGTTGAGGACACAGTTTTAACCTTCCTTTTATGGGCAGGGGTTCCAATGACAATTTACTTTTAATGCCCTTTGTGGTGCCATTAAGAAATATTTCTGGTACCTGTTGATACTTACGAGATGTGACCAGTATTCTAGGCTCACAAAATCCTCTCTTTTGATATGCTGTTAGGTGTTTTCCTCTCTTTTGATGTGCTGTTAGGTGTTTGATTTACACATGTTTAGATTATTGTTTACCTTACACATTCATATATTTCTTTATGGGATAGCTTTTGAAGCCCCCTCTTTTGTAATGAGTACTTTACCATTTTGGAGAGATCTCTTTTTATAGTTCTTGGGCTAGAAAGTCAAAGATTTACATTTTCCATTGTGCTGTACATTTGCAGCAACTATGAATGCATCCTGGGCCAAGTGACAGGAGGGGGAAAAGCAGTGAGTATTCGCTGTGCCCTGTGAAGATCGTACACTGCCAGGCAGCCATTCTTTCAGGGCTTCCTGAGGCCTGCACTGCTGCACCTTAGAGTGTCAGGCCTTGTAGGCAAAACCGTGAATAAAAGACAGCTAGGCTTTTCCCCACTGTCACTGAGCACTGTGAGTTCCATGCCTATGTCTTGGCCCAGTCTACTGTCTGGTGTTTACATTTTATATAATGTAACATTCTAATGACCTTATAAATTTAGTATTATCTCTATAAGTAAAATTTGATCTTCAGGGTAGATATTCAGAAACAATTCAGTTATAGAAACTTAAGTTGGAAACTCCCTAAATATCTACCAGTGTTTGACACCAAACTAGGGTCATTAATGGAATTAATTTTTGAATTTAGCATTTTAATGCTCTAAATACTGAAGTTTCTTCATCATCTTCAGGAGACACTATTATCATTCAGTATGTTTTCATGGTAGCAAGCTTTTTCTAGTAAGTCATCTTGTTTATTTATAGAACAGATTTAGTAAGCAGCTTTTGTCCTTCTCTGGCTAATATATATAATGTTTCATAGTTTCTTAGCACACCATTTGTTTACCTCAGCCTTCATTGATGATTAATTTTACACCAAGCCCTGTACTGTATGTAGCAGTAAAATAGGGAGTAAGATTTCATATGTGATCCTGTGAAAAATATATATATAATTATAAATACCACAGAACAAATATACCATAAAATAGGATATTATACAGAGTAGAGCATAATTTATTCTCGTTGTGCCAGGGATGGGGGATAGGTTCGTGACTTAAATTCTGAGAAGTCACAGGAAAAAGTGGAAATACACCAGTGCAGTGTAATTTTGAAAAATATTGTACTTACAGGTTGACAGGATCAAACCAAGCAAATTCTATTTATTATAAAAATAAATTCTAACAGGACATTATCTGAGAGTATTCCTGTTTAGGAGTTTTAAATGAAGTAAGGTTAATTCAGTCTCTTAATTTCACGGTTGAAGAACCCTAGATTCTGTATGATTAATTCTGTAAGGGAGACAAATATCTGAATTGCTATTTCTGTTCTTTTTTTCAGTTTTATCAACTGCCTTCCCTCCTCAGTACTTTCAGCAGAAACTTTTAGCACAACATGTTCTTTTTCTTGGAATATTTTTGTCATTTGTGTCATTTGTGCCTATAGTCTGAATAAATATAGTGTTAAAACTTGAAAAGTTCATTGTGCTCACTTGTTCTTAAGCTTTTGGAAATCAGAAATCACTCTGAGAATTAGATAAATTGTCAGTGCTCTATCTGAAGACCAGTGACTAGTGAGTAAATAATTCCTGACAGAGATGAAGTGAACCAAGGCCCAAAGACAGAAAGTTAGTTATTTTTCAAACCAAACATAGATGCATATTAGAAGAAATTGTAATTGTCTTCTTTGATATGCATTGCCTTACTAGTGAAATTCTTAAAATTATAAAGTACTAAAGTTTTCTTTCCTGCTTGTCTGTCTCTCCCCTGTAGTGAACATAGCAGTATTAACACTCTGCCACATGGTATCTCCTAAATGGAGATTTAGTTTCTCTTTCCCATCATAGTTAGAACTTTGTTTTTTCATTTAATTTCATAGGTAGCTCTATCTTTTAAATAGTGCATTGGACTCCATTTTATAGACGCATTATTTGTAGTTTTAGAAGTCCCCACAGTGTAGAAGCTTAGGTTAAAAA
Source organism: Dinomys branickii (assembly GCA_004027595.1). Classification (NCBI taxonomy): domain Eukaryota; kingdom Metazoa; phylum Chordata; class Mammalia; order Rodentia; family Dinomyidae; genus Dinomys; species Dinomys branickii. The sequence goes on along the minus strand of PVLD010005159.1, from coordinate 96,385 downwards.
AAACCCACATTCAATACTACAGTAATATTCTTTACATATCTATCTGTTCTGCAAGTATATATCCTAAAAGTTTTTAGAAATAGAATTACTGGGTTGAAAGCATAAATACATAAAAAAATTTATTTGGACTAAGTTTACCTTCCAAAATGGTTGAGCACCTCACGAACAGAACATACAATGTTTCACTGTAAGCTTGCTATTTTTTTACCCTTTTAAAAATCTTTGCAAGTCTAGGAATTGAAAATATTTTACTTTTATTTTAATTTGGATCATTAAGTATTAGTACAGTGGAATACAGTATTATTAAAAATATCAGTTCACACCAGTAAGAACCTCAACATGGACCACACACCTTACATGAAGATGAACTCCTAATTGATTGTAGGCCTAAAATTTACAGATAAACCTATAAAACTTCTAGTAGAAAGTAGGACAAAATGTCAACAATTTTGAGTCATAGGATGAATGTCTAAATAAAAGTACTATCCATAAAAAATTTATAAATTGGATTTTATCAAAAATTCAGACTATTGCTGTGTAAAAGACATCTTATAAGAATGAAACAGCAACCGTGGGTCATCGGTTGTTTTCCAGAAGTTAGAAAAGGCACTGAAGTGGATTTTCCTCTAGAATCTTCAGGAGGTATTTCTGACATTCTGATTTCAGCCCAGTTAGACCTGAGACCAACTTGTTAAATTATAGTATAATATAGTAGATAGATATGGAATAGAGTCATAGATAGTAAATTTGCACTGTTTTAAGCCACTAAGTTTTTGATGATTTGTTATAGCAGCAGTAGGAAGCCAACATAGAAAAAAAAATCCAATTTCCTAAAAAAAATTCTAACAAATAAAAGATCCAAATAGATATTTCACCAAAGAAGATATATGGATGACAAAAAAGAGAAGAAAATATTCATATCATATATAACTAGAGAATAAAAGTCACGACTACAATGAGATACTACTATACAGTTACTTGAATTTTTTAAAACTAAAAGTTGATAATACTAAGAGGGACTCTCATTTCTTGCTAGTGGGAATGGAAATGGTATAGCCACTTTAGAAGACAGTTTGACAGTTTCTTATATATCATTTGTAGTATTTACCCAAGTGAATCAAAAACATGTTCACACAAAAGCCTGTACATGAATGTTTGCAACAACTTTTATTCATGATCACCCAAAGCTAGGAATAACCAAGCCTTTTAATTAAATGAATGGTTAAACAGCTGGTAAGTGGTACATCATACAATTGAACACTAGTTGGTAAGAAAATGGAATGAGCTGTTTACTCATGCAACAACGTGGATAAATATTACATGCCCTTCGCTAAGTGAATAAAGCTAGAACCAAAAGACAATGTATTGTATCATCCACTTATATGACATACTAGAAAAAGCAAAACTAGCAAAAATAGAAGACAGATTTGTAGTCACCAGGAGGTAGGCAAGGGAGGAATGGTTGACTATAAAAGGGCCACACAGGAGTTTTTAGAGTGATAGAACTATTCTGTATGTTTCTCTGTTAATGGATGGACCCATGTATCATGTATTTGTTAGGATCCACTAAAGGATAAACTTTACTCATGTAAATTTAAAAGTCAGGGCTGAAGGTATAGCTTAATGGCACCGGCCCTGCCTGGCAAGCATGAGATACTGAATTTGATTCCTGTTAATTAATAAATAAATAAATAAAATAAAATTTAACAAAAGTCATCCAAAATGTCAGGAAATCCCAGGATAGAATGAAGACTGTAACAAATGTCTCTAAATTACAAATACTATATGACATAACTTCAATAAAGAACATAGCACAAGAAGAACTTATTTAAATATTATTTGAACTGGATGGTTTAAGGCTAAAAACAAAGAACTTTATATAGAAATTACTACTATACTGTACTTTGTAAAAGTTTCTCAGAAGGTACAAGTTAGCAGAGGTACAAAGTTGCTACTTTACATATATTTAGGGTTAAGCAGGGGGCTGGGGATATAGCTCAGTGGAATAAGTGCTTGCCTAGCAAGCGCAGGGTCCTGAGTTCGATCCCCAGTACCGCAAAAAAAAAAAAAAACGCAAAAAAAAAAAAAAAGCCTCATGCAGTCATGAGGTGGGCTTCTAGGGTTAAGCAAATTAATGTATTATAGATAAAGATAGCCAAGTTTCTCACCATCAGAATCAAAGATTATAAATAAGCAAGTGAAAAACTAGAATAAATTCTGGGGTGATAGATATCTGGTCAGATTCATGTTTATTTTAATGCATACATATATAGACAGTCAATTACAAATGCATGCATATATGTAGGTTAGTGTACATATGTATGTCTCCCAATTATCTACTGAAAGAGCCTAGAAACAGTGACACCCCAGCAGCAACAAATATATACAACAACTAGACATTACTTCCTATATTCCAGTTCCCAATAAAAGAAACCAGGGATCCTTGAGATAATAGCCAATTATACATCTAGGATAGGAAACAAAACATGAACCTGAGTATCTTGTAAGACCAGAAAGTAAGGAGGTACTAGTAAGAAAAGAAGGAAAAGAAAAAGAGGGAGAGAGGGAGGAAGAGGAGGAATCATTTAAGTAACAAAACATATTTTTTGAAAGAGTAAATATCCTTGAGCTCATACCCATATAAATAAATGAATCAATGGGTTCTTCCGGGAAAGAGATAAATCTTCCTTACAGAAGAATTTCTGTTTATTACTATCCTCTTCAGGAGATGAAGTTAATTCCCTTCTCTTTGACTTTGGACTGGACTTAATGATTTGCTCCAAAGAATAAAGTATAGAAAGCATAAAAGAGATAACTTTACAGTGAAAAATGTCAGACTCCACTGTTCAAGTGTTGGAAGTTTAAAATCACCACTGATAAGTTGTATGGTAGCACATCTCTGATACTCTTAGTGTATCCCATTATCCCAGTCTTACTGTGAGAAAACAAGACAAACCCAAATTGAAGGAAATTCTATAAGGCACTGAATAGTACTCTTCACAGATGTCAAGAATCTCAAAAAGAAAAAGTCTGAAAAGCGATTACATATTGGAGAGACTATGGAGACCTGACAGTTAGTGCAAGTAGAATTCTAGACTGGAATCTCAAGTAGAATAAGGACATTAGTGGGCAATCTGCTAAAAAGCAAAGCCTGTAGATTGGATAATAATACCATATTAATGTTAATGATTTAATTTTGACAGGATGTGTTTTGGTTATAAAAGATGCTAACACCCAGGAAAAGCTGGATTGTGGGTATCTAGGAACTCTGTACTATCTTTGTAACTATTCCTATGATTTAAAATTATTCCGAGATAAAATGTTTATTCAACACATAGACAATTCTGTTAAAATATATTTTGATGTGGTGAACAGGTCTTTATTTATTGAGCATTCTCTTTTAACTTGCCTCTTACAATCTTTGTCTGATTTTTGGTTGGATGCACTGTTACATATAGTTGCTGTCTGTGATTTCACCACTTCATGGTATTTTTGGACCCTAAGTACCCGGTGTTGGCCTGCTATGCATTTAAGAAAACTGAGATTTAATAACTTACCAGAAATCAAATTTAATAGGCACAGGATTTAAATCCAGGTCTTGCTCTGGTCTCCATGTCCTTGTCTGGTCTCCTTTGTTTCCAAGCAATTGCCTTTCCTGCCATACAGTAGGAAAACTTCAGAGAAATAATTTTTTAATGTTTAAAATCAAATGACATGTATTTATAAAACATGAAATTAAAAACCACATTTGTAAATATGCCTACTTGATTAAAGAAAGTGTGTACTGCATTAGGAAAAATTAGAAAGTAAACTGAACGAATAAAAAATAAGAAAATGCCATTGAACTAGTAATCCTTAGTTGGACAAGTTGTCAGAAAATCCATTGTATGTTACACTTTTTGTTAGATAGTAATGTAGCAATAAAGTGATATACCACTGGGTTTTGAGGAATTTGAAGTTAATAACAGCATGATCATAGTTTACAATTTGTTGAATTTCAGTATAGAAAAGGAAAGACAGTGTAATACCTGCATCTTTGGACTTGTGTTTTTTGAGACTGTGGCTATACTTACCGGTTCAAATAAAGCTGCTTTTGAATTCAAGATGTTTGCATTATTTTTCCCATTTTTGGTTTTGTTTGGAATTGGACCCAGGCCTCATGTACGCCAAGCAAGTTATACCGTCAGCCTCCATTTTTCTAAAAGACAATTTAGTGTGGGCTGTAGAAGCAGTCATTGGTTTGTGTCCCAGCTCTGCTTCTTATTTGGTTTTATTTTCATCTCTTCATGTGTATCTCCTTCTTTATAAGTCATGGTAGCGTATCTGTACAAACTACCTTGTAGAAAATATAACAAATCTTTTTATATTTTTGTCTTTTTATCTATTTTAATTCATTGTCTGAGAATCCAAAAGGGAGGGAATTTTCAGTCTCAGGAGGTAGGGGGAAACATAATGAAATGTTATCTAAAAGTTTATCTTCAGGCCTAAATTTTATCTGCATCTAAGGAAAAATAATCTTTATAGTTGAAAACCTTTGTTTTATATTCATAGGAATATGCTCACAGTACACAATATTATCAACAAATACAGATCACATTTTTAAAGTTAAATGAATGTCAAAGTATCTTGTGTAAGATTATCAGCACAATAATATTTTCTTATTTTGTTACTGACAGAAATTCACTCAACTGCTTTAGATCTTAAATACCTTCCTGTGAGTGAGGTACAGAAACTGCCTTTGCTAGGATTTTCCCCAGAAAAAGGTACTGAACTTTCTTTCCATTAATTATTAAGCACCGATTTAAGTAATGGCTTCCAAGAATCAGAATAATCCTATCCTCTAAGGAAGTTGAAAGAAGAGAGTTTGTATGGGCTAAGAATGGAGTGTCAAACAACCCTAATTTTCCTGATAAAGCCCGAAAATGGGGTTAAGTCTGTCTGTGAAGAGATTCTTTGAGTTAAGTGATGGTACAGACATCAGATGACCTATTGTATGTGTTTTTTGTTTTCTTATGAAAAAGCACATGGGATGGTCAAGCAGGTATGACCATAAGAGAACACAGGATAAGCCCAGGGAAAATATTTGTTATACTCACGGGTCTTGGAGGGATAGAGCCACTACTGCCAAGAAGGGATGGACCACTCAGTGAGCAGAGAGACAGTGAAAACAGCTAGGCAAGAGCCTTTGTGAGAAGTCAGGATGGGGGAATACACGGAAGAGGCATAAGAGAAATTCACCAGTATAGCATTTTTCATGTTATTAGATCATGAGTGGGTAAAAAGAGAAACTTGAAAGGGGCTACATTGTCCCACTGGTGCTTGTGGTTGCCTTGGTAGGGTACTTAAAGACAGTTTGTGAATATGTTGAAGCAACAGAAAAATACACTTTAAAATGTATAATATACATTGTAATTATTTTGTTCTTACCTGTTTCCTCTTGCAGACTGAGCTCTGCTATAGGATGGCCTTATTTCTTTCTGTTTTAGTTTGTTTGTTTACTTTTTTGAGACAGGATCTCAATATGTAGCTCAGGCTGCCTCAAACCAAGATGATCCTCCTGCCTCGTTATCCTGAGTGTTGGAATCACAGGCAAGGGATACCACACCTGGTTGGCAACATCTAATGCTAAGGCTCAGGTTCAGTGGAGAATACTCTCTGAGGAAGGAGAGAAAAAAAGATAGTAATTGGTTAGGAAATTAATGTTATCTGCAAAGATACTTGTTTGTCTTTATATAGTAGATGATAGAGGAAAACGAGGAGAAAGGGAGAGATAGAGAAAAATCATAGCCCTGACCATCTCAGCCAAGCAAGAAGCAGTTCTCCATTGAAAATGAAGTACATCAGGGTGGAATGGGAGAAGTAAGAAAATGGAGGAGATTTAGGACAGCAACCTTGGGAAATTCCACAATAATAAAATGAGAATTACAAAGAAAAAATGGCAAGTATATATGAGGACCCCAGATGAGATGAGAGACCACTAATAAAACACACAGGCCCATTTTAGAACCACTTATCTGAGTAAGTGAAAATAATACTAGAATAATGATTGTTGGTGTATATTTTGTGGCTTTTACTGCCAAATATGCCACCCAAGTGTTTTTTGTTCCTTTTATACATTGTTGTCCTCTATTGACTTTAATCTTATTAATAGCTATACTATCACTTGAAGATGTGCTTGATGAGATCTTATCTGAGCAAGATTATCCATTTGGCCCATAGAGTTCATCTATAAATTATTTTTTGCTTCATATTTATGGAGATTTTAATGTGATTTATAGTTTTTAAGCATGGGGTTAGTGCAACAGTGACAGCCTGCCAGGAGTAGACAGGCTAGTGGGGAAAGGACAAATGACTCAAAGTTACAATATTAATAAGAAATGAATTCAGGTAGCATTTTATTTTACAAATATGTTGTTTCTAACTCAACACATTGGCTTTCTGGGGGCAATACCAAAAATTTTTTTACTACTATTAACTTTTTAAAAGAAATCTGGAACCCTTATGTTTTAAATGAAAATCTCATGTTTTCCACATTATTTGTAAATTAAAATGTCAGTGAAATGGCTAAAAGTAAACTAAAGGAAACCAGACCAGGTCTTACTTTGTTTTTACATCTGCTTCTTTCTTTACTCTTCCTCTCTGCCATGACTGCTTTAGATGGAGGGAATTTACTGATTAGTTAAATTAATATTTAACTTAACTAATTAATATTTAATTAGTTAAATAAGCATATGTAGAACATCTACAGTGCATTCTGCTGCATGGTCATAAGATCTTTCTCGGTATGCAGAAATTAATATCTACATGAATTTGTGAAGGCCAGTTGTGTAAATGAGTGCTATATGCACAAATGCTAAAAATACACAAAGGATCACAGATTGTTGCTTTCTGTTTTGCATTTGTCCCTTTGTTTGGTGAGTTCACAGTAACTTCCGCATACCATGACATCTGCATGCCTAGATTGATTTAAGTCCCCTTTCATACTCTGTACCTTCGTAAAAGCCTTTTGCCATACATTTGACTACTTATCATTTTGACTATTACCTCTATTCATCTATTCTCCTAAAGCTTCTAAATTGATACAAAATGCTATACTTTTTGGACAACAGTGTTCTTATTCCCAGAATAATATGTATTTGTTGAATGAATAAAGATGATTTAAAGCTATATTGGCATTAGATAAAATTATACAATAGGACAGGTTCATCTGTAGTTTATTTTTCCTACCTTCTTACTATGCCACTGTAGCTCCTTACTTGAGATCTTGCTTGCATTTTCTGTTTTGCTGCTTCAGGGACTCTGCATACTGCCTCATGGTCACTAGTAATAAAGCAGTGGTGAAGGCATATGGATTTGACTTAACAGTCTAGTATGAATAAGAATTTGTGTTTGCTTCTATAACTTAATTATGTTATTTTGATGGTTTTCTACTTTTTCTATAAAGTAAAAGAATCATTGATACAGTCACAAGTTTCAAAGAGAAATGGTAATGGGTAGGCAATTTCCCTTTCCCCTTTGCCTTTAGCCAAGAAATTCTGGCCCTGAAAAGCTCCTTGTATTTCTGGTATATTAGTATTTGTGCTGTTCTGTCAAAGACAGTATGTATATTGATAATGCTCCCATCAGATGATGTCAACTAGTAATGCTGTAGCTATTTTAATTTGTGTAAGTACACTGTATGGTGTTTGTACAACAAAGTCAGCTAAATGTACATTTCTTAGAGGTTATCCCTTTTAAGTGAAGCATGAATATAGTAATATCTAGAGACTTTCAGGCTTTTGATATTTTCTACTTTTTAAGGTTCTTTTTTTGGTCAAGATTACTTCATAAGTTAGTTTGTAGCTTACTTTGCTGCTACATTTGTGGTTGTAGCTCCATTATCAATACTAGCCACTGCTGATGATCATAGCCAGAATGTTTCATTAAGGGTTACAAAAATTATAATACTGTGATTCTCATTTCCTCATTTATTCTCTGGATGTGTTCATAAAGAGAAATGTTCACCTATTCAATTACTTGCTTACTCCAAGGTACAATTGTTATAGTAAGACCAGATACAAATCTCCCTGATAGCTTTTGAATGAGATTTTCTTTAGTATCATCATGAACACATAGATTTAAAAATCTTTGAAATTAATTTTGGTGCTCACTTGTCCCCTCTCTGGCATTTGGAAGTCTCTTCAAGTTGGATTCAACTTCAACTTTGGCTCTCCTGAATTCTATCAAGCACAAACATAGTCCATAATAGTTTGCTTAATATTGAGTATAACGATTAATCTAGGCTTGTCTTACATTTTTTCTGCCACAGCCAATTCTGGAGTCAGGTATTTTTGCCAGGAGCACTGTTGATTTGCGTGGAAAATCATACTTATAGACACCAGTCTAGGACTGTCGACTTTTAATTATTGCTGAGGTAGGTCTTATTTCTAGGCCCTTTCAGTGGACAGAGCTAAAGTATATGTGCTTCTTCCGTATATAAAATCAACATAAGGTCATACAGATAGAAATCCAATAGACATTAAGCACTTCAGAGTATTTACTGAACCTCGGGATTCTTTCATTAGTTTTTTTCTCCAGAACCCTACATCCTTCCTGTTAAACCAACATAATTACTCATTATTATACCAAAAAATAGCTATCCTGTAATTTTAGAATAATATTAACTTTACCATCAACAGTATAATTACAGAAAATATTTTATAACTTTTAGAGTTAGTTTTGTTGTTATGGTATGTATCCACAAGAGTCAAGTTATTGTTGGATATTGGGGCTGCTTCAAATATTTTATCATAAGTAGCACTATAGTAAATAAACTGGTATGTACTATATCTTTTTGCTTTTTGAGGCACTTTGTATTTTAAACAGCTTTAGTGAGATATAATTAACATTGTACAATTCAGTCAATTAAATTGTTTCATTTCAGTTACTTTTTATTATGTTCAGAATTGTGTATCCTTCAGTACACTTAATGTTAGTAATTTTCAAGAGAAAATTCATCAGGTTCATCAGCAGATAAATGGATAAAAAATGTATGTATACACAACAGAGTACTACTCAGCCATAAAGAGAGATAAATTTGAATACTTTGCAGGAAAATAGTAGCACCTTGAGATCATAATGCTGAGTGAAATAAAGCAGACATGGAAGGTTAAATATGGCATGGTTTCTCTTATATTAGAAACTCAAAATTAAATAAAGACAAAATAAAAGACAGATCATGGAAAACAAGGAAATGGACTCTGGATATGAGAAGTGAACCTGGGGATGGGGGTACACAGGGAAGGAGAGGGAAAATAAAAATGATTAAGACATGCAATGTATATGTACCAACTCCCCAGGATAAATATAATTACTATGTATCCAAACAGATACTAATAAAAAAAGAAAGAAATATGAAAGCTCATTTAGGACTCTGCATTCTATTCATTGACCTACATGTCTGTCCCTGTGCCAGTACTATTCTGTCTTGATTACTATACCTTGTTTACCATACTGTATCAATGATATTTAAGTCCTGAAATCTTTTGAAACCAGAAAGAGAACCTCTTTTCACTGAATTTGTAATTAGGAAGATGTACGTCTTGAGCCCTTATGGAATACTATATTTAGAGAATCTGCTTGAGAATAAGTGAAAGGAGTGAAAAAAAAGAAAAAACAAGCAAAAAAAAAACTGAGACAAAGACCAAATCATGTTAACATTTTATAGCCTATGTATCCTTTAACGTTTTTAAAAAGACTGAGTAGTGGTTCATTCACATACTGGGCAAATGGAACTGCCTCCACCTCTGCTCCCACTTTCAAAACAAAAGAACATGCTGAAAATGAGGAACCAAATGGCTGCTAATGCTTTGGAGTAGCACGGTGATATTCTCATCCCCATCCCACACCCCTACCTGGATCCAGCAAGGCCTACAAATTGTAAAATAGGAAATGACAGTGAAGGTGCCGGGAGGGAGAAGTGTTCGGACCTGCTGCCAAGTCTTTTTTCCCTTAATATCAGCAGTGTTCCTATATTCTGTAATGGTCACTGCAACCCAACCCCCTTTTTGAACTGTTTACATGTCTGACTTCTTGTTTGGATTTTACTTGGTGATTTGATATGAATTTTTAATGTGAAAGCACTTAGCATTAGGAGTTTGACATTTTGTCTGACCTTAATCACCAGGAGGATCATGAGAGGTTTATTCAGTGGGAAGAGAACTGTTACAGCTCTGACAGAAATGATGGGAAATAAGTAAACAGCCTTTTAAATCTTCACCAGAAATCAATAGGGCTTAAAGATGATGGACGTTGGTGTTTTTTGCTGCTTAAGGACTTCAACCTTTTACGGGAAAATATCTTCTCAACATGTCAGCAATTTTTTCCATGCATGCAATGAATCGCTGCTGCAAATAGACCATTCTGCATAGAACACTCTTCATCATTATTATAAGGCAGAAATTGTATGACTGGCCATGGTAATATAGAGCCTTTGGGGGCATTTTTATATGAAAAAAGAGGGCCATAGCTCACAATTTTGTTTTAGTCTTAAGTATAATTTATATACCAAACTTTTTCCTCAACAAAACAATAATAGTTTTTATATTTGTTTTTATATTTTGAGAACTTCCATTGTACTGGACATTGACACCGCAGTATGTTAAGGTAGTTGTGATTCCATTTTGTAGATTATGAAATTGAGGCTCTTGTTTAAGTTCATCTGACTAGGGATAGAACTGGTATTTAAAATGTGAATCTGAATTTGAAGCTTATGTTTCTACTACTCTTCAAACTATATCTCTGAGGCCAAATGCTGTAGATATTCTCCCCCTGACTCTGTTTCTGTGGCAGTAGTGCCTCTTACTCCCTTTCTTTTTCCTCTGTCCCTAGTCAGTAAAACTAATTTAGGTGACAGATCTTCACATCATTTAATAAGAGAAGAGCTATTCATAGTCATTGAGTGAAGGAATATGGTCTGAGAACTGCTTCCCAGTATGCTCTGCAGATTTGTTTTTTATGAATGATTTATGAGATATTAGATAGAGTATTTTGCAGTATATTCACAATCATTACAATGTGATGCAAGTATTCAGATATTAACTGAACATGTCAAGCAGTGTCCTTTGTTTCAAGGTATAGATTTCATTCTAAAAATTAGTTCTACTCAAAATTCTTTAAAACATGGTAACTTGACTTACAGTGCAGCTGACTTTCCAGCTCTGTAATTCATACATACCTCTGTATAGCTGTTACCCTTTGAGAAAATAAGATATTTATTTTGTGATTAGGAAGTATTTTTATAATTCATACTACTATATCAACTCAGTTTTGTGATAATGGAGCATATACTGTTAAAAGTTTTTCTCAGAATCTCCTAATATGATGTCATTTTAGATGTAAGGATGTATCACTTTAGTTAGTTAATTGGAGTACTTATGAAGGAAACAGGAGACACAAGTTATTATAATACAAGTTAAATGAATGGTGCCTTCCCTGCTCCTGTATTAGTTGTGGAATAGTCGTTTAACTTTTGTGATCCTCTGTTTTTTTATGTAAAACTGAAATAAGTGATCTAAACACTCTTCTAACTCTGGAGTTCTGTAGCTCTTACATTTGCAAGTTGGAGTCATTTTTTTCTGTGGTATACTTCCTAAATATTCCTCCCTATCCCCCAAAAGGTATTTTTCTAATATCTAGTGGTCTACTTTAAATTGGCAATACTACCAAGCTTTCTTGTCTGCAAAATGAGGATAATAATATAGTACTAAACAAGGTTACTATGGGACTTACTTTGAATTAACATATGTGAAAAATATTTAAACACTTTAGGGATCTTGTTTTCTACTACAAGTTTTCTTATAGGAATTAACAGTGGTTGTTATATTACGTATTGTTACCTTCAATGAAGTTGTTCAGTGTGCTACAAGTTTTCTAACTGGGTTTGGTGTGTAACTTCCAAGTTCTTAGTACTTATGATCAGATAAACTTTTTAGACAAAAAGTTGCACCAAGTTTATTACTTATTTCAGTTTTCTTCTTTGCCACTATTACTAAGCAAGTATGTCCATTCTTAAAAAAACAAAACAAAAAAAACCACTTCTTCAACATGGTAGAGATTATAAAATAACAAATGAAGATAGGACTTTTCAGCATGAAGTATTCCATTTACTCCAGTTCAATTTTTCATTTGTCTTTGAACTTTAATCCTCTTAGAAAATTTCACAGTAATCTTTTACTTTGTTTTGCATTGTTTAATGTTATGAACTATATGTTTGTGTCCCACTCCCTATATTTATAATAAAATCAAATCTGCAGTGTGATGTATTTTGAAGTAGGGCCTTTTGGGTAGTACTTAAGTCATGAGAGAACAACCTTCATGTATGACGTAAGTGCATTCTCAACCATGTGAGAATACAATAAGAAGTCATTGGTCTGCAACTAAAAAGAGAATGCTTCCTAGACCCCACAATACTGGCACCTTGGTTTCAGACTTATGGCCTCCAGAATTCTGAGAGAAAATTTCTGTTGTTTATAAACTACATACTCTAGTAATCTGATATAGCTGCCTGTACTGACTGAGACAGTTACTATAAATTTTTAGGTTTTTTGATTAGCTGATCTTTAGTGGCTCATTCTGTTAACATGTGTTTTGAGGGTCAGAAAGTTTCTTAACAATGTGCTTTAAATTTATTGGTCAGCAGTTTATGTGGTTTGATACCTGAAAAAATGTACTAAAGCAAAGGAAAAAATTTGTACCAAATCTCTTACTTAATGTTAAGAACTGGTAAACTTGTTTTCTGTGTTTGTTCCACCTACATGCATGTGCTGCTTCTAAAGAATACATAAGGAGAGGTCATGGCCACCTAAAGGGTAATAGTGATGGTAGGTGTTTGAATTGGGCACTGGACAAAGCCAGGTACCCTGAAGTGGGAGTAAAAGATAAAGTCTAATACAGGAGGGAAGAGAAACTTGCTGGACCAAAGTCCAGTATCTGGTGGGTTTGTGAGGACAAATAGACCACAGCTGGATCACAGCACCCCAACCCCTAATCCAGACCAGGTATACATACCATCTTGGGAGGAAGTCACTCTTCAGTGGCAGCTTGCTAATGGACTAGACTCAAAATCACTTTAAACACCTCACCAGGGAGAGAATTACTGCCAATGAGATACATGCAAGGCAGGGCTTCAGAGAAATCAAAAGCCAAAGAACAGTGTTTGGGACCACAACAGTGCACTCTGGGAGCAGGCAGCAATGGCAGTGGCAGGACCGTTGGAAGAGAAAAGACTTACCCAACACGGAAAAACTAGTTGTCTGTTCCCTGCACATACAGTAGGAGGGCTGTGTTTGTGGGACATTTGATACGCAGCACATGCTTGCTGGTAAACTCACCAGGGGAGCTCCTAGAACCCCTTTGCTGGAGACTGTAGAGGACAGGGAGATGCTGGACTGTGCCAAGTACTAGAATCAGAAACTGAAGCTCCAGTGCAGTGAGCAGGGACAGTCTGTGAGAGGAGAGATAGAGACTAGTGACCAGGTCATAGGGCTTCTGTCACTGCATTAGTCCCTTTGTATGTATTAAACTTACATACCTTTAACTTTAAAAGCTTAATTTTAAAGCTTAGACTTATATCATATGTGTGTGTTGTGTCATACATTGATATAATAGTTGTCATAACCCGGTTACTAAAAACATTGTACAACTCGTTTGATTTAACCTTTAAAACTTAATTTTAGGGACCAAAATTTTAACAGTGGAAAACACAAGCTAAATACATACAGTAATAAAACTCTGGATTTTAAATGTAGTTTTGTAAATTTAACCAACAGCATCTTTTAATAAAACTTTATTGTTTTGGACATAGCAAGCTTAACCTATTTATAACCAACTTAAGTATATTATTATTTAATAATTGCTGAGGTATACCACCATAAAACCCTAGGAAAACTGGACAAGACACCTCTCAGTGAAGGAACGGTACATTTTGGTCCAGGAAAGTGCTCTTTCAGCCACAGAGGGGATCTCTGTGTCCATAGCCCCCCAAGTCCAAGGAGTCCTCACTTAATTATTAAATGAGTGCTTTAGATAACTCATCATAATAGTTAGCACTTTAAATTTTTATATATATTTAACCAATTATGGGAAACAGATAACAATAGACATTGCATTTATAAAACTAATTTTTGACATAGTTTTGGTTATCTAACAACCTGAATGGAAACATATCACCCGTCTTCAAAATATCTTTATTTTTATCAAACTGACTTAAATTAGTCTGTTGTTAAACTATGTAAATCACAAGCATTTGAGCTAATATCATCAAGTGTCCACTTTTCCATAAGGCAACCTACGTAGAACATATATTTGAAGACTCACACATGGAAGCATGCACATTAGTGTAAATCATATGACCTTTATTTTCTCAAACTCTAAATCTCTTACTTGTATGTCCCATGTGAGTTTGAAGTCTCTTAACCTTCAGCCTTTAACTTTTTAAATGGACTTAGCTATTGTCCAAAACCTAGATAACCAGTTTTATGTGGGAGGCCAAAAGAACCAGAGAAAAAATTAAAAAGGAAAAAATAAAATTGACATGTGCTGATAAAGCTTAAACAAAGCAGCTTTAGGTACCTTAAGCCATTTTAACAAACAACCGAAAACATAGACACACAATTTTAGATTGGAATGTATGCTTAGAAACATTGACCAAGTTGAGCTAACGGCTATAATAATCTGTTATAGGTTCATTATAAATTGACTAGTCAGAACTTTGTGGGGTGGGGCAGTGACTTGACCACTTAACACAGAGATCTCTTGTAACAACCTAACATCAGCAAGGAGGTGAGAGAAAAACCTCTTCACATCATAAAGACAAGGACTATTTAAAGAGCTGTTCAGGCCAGATTTGGTTATAGGAGGCTAGGTTATGATTTTTGGAGCTGAGTGTGGATTTTAAAGAGTGGAGGGAGTCAAAAGTCTATCAAAGCTTCACTCTTGCCTGTTGTAAATACTTACTCATGACAGTATTTTCCCATTTTGTTCCCTAAGCATTCCTTCAGTTTGACCCTGTGCTGTGCATGCCACAGCATACTGGAGGTGCTCTAAGAAGTGCCGCCTGTCTCTTAATCCTGTGACCCCTTGGCTCATACTTAGCTAAAAGTTTTTTTTTTTTTTTCCACCCTCAGCATATGTAAGGTACAAGTGTAAATCGTGCCTCTGGTAGATGTTCTCACAAGCTGTTTCAGCCTGACCTCCCGGAGAGAGAGAGGCAGTGTTGCCTTCAGACTTGTGTTTAGAGAAAGTGGTCTAGCCAACCAAGGCATTCCAAAGGTAACTCCCAATGAGTGGATGAAAAAACCTGGAGGAGGTTCTCTTAACTTAGACCTTTGTCATAACAAAACTTTTTCAGTGGATCTAGGGAGTTACTGTGTACATCTGGTTTTGGCCCCATAAATGTATCAAGACATATTTAAAGAAGGGGTCTATCTCCCTAGCTGAGAGAGAAAAGCTCAACCTGTAGCTCAACTCTTAATAGAGGCTTAAGGTAGGGCTCTAACAATGTCATCTCGGGTCACTCTGAGACAAAGGATACCAGGAGATCACTAACAGAGTTTTACCTCTCACCTCACTGAGGAGTGCAGATGGGAAAGATGGATAAGTGGAGATTTCTCCACTGGTTATCCAGTTGGGCTGTTGGGATTCAGATTACACTGAAGAACTTTGGATGTCTACTGGAGAGTCATCCCAGCCATGACCCTTCAGTTGTCCTCTCAGCTTTCACTGGTTACACACAATCGGAGATCTGTGTCCAGAAAGGAATTCAGCTGCCTCTCAGGCCACCCTTCTCATTCACTTCAGTGGGGAATTAACCAGAAAGTTCTGGGGAAACCTGTACTGTGCTGTAAGAGTGGCAGCTGCTGTAAGAGCATTTAACTAGCTGGCAGAGTAATCACTGTGTCTAAGAGTTCTATAAAGGACAGACAAAGACCATGTGGGCATGTGTTCAACCATTCCACCACCCTTAACTCTCCATAGAGATGATGATGTCACTTTGTAGTTGCCAAAGATGTAACCAGAGTTAGCTCTCAGGTCCCTGTTTTGAGGCAACGAAGATTGAAGCCCACAAAACAGCAAACAGCAAGTAATGAGGAATGGTCAAATGTGTGTTTATTAGAAAGCAGAAAGGAGAAGCTTCCCACTAGTCAAAGGGGGGTTGTGTGTATAAGGCAGACACCATAAATGATTAGGTCTGTTGGGTTTTTGTAGTTTTGGGGACCAGTATATGTGACAGAAAAAGTAAGGGTGCACCAGGTTGCAGGTAGGCTTTTGACAACTGCTTCATCTGTATTTACGCCTTCCAAGGTCTCCAGTTTGGTTAAGGACCTGTTTTTACCTTTTTTTTAAAGAGGAAAAACGCAATGGTACAGAATTTCATAACAGCATAATAGGAAATTAACAATGGTTAATATAATGCATATTGTTATCTTCAAAGTAGTTGCTCAGATTACAAGATAAAGGCACAGAAGATTGATCCAACAACGTAAGCACAAAAACATTCCCTTCAATGAACTAAAAGAAATTAGTAGTATAACTATCAGCTATCTTGTGTGTACATATATATATATATATTTTTCCCCCTTCCTTCTTTTCTCCTTTCCCCTGTCCCAGTTGTTCTTCCCTTTTGGGCAGTTTCTTTCCCTTTCAAAACATCTATTGTACATTCTGGATCTTATTTACTCTTTCAGTTTCTTATACTAGGGAGACAGTACAATGTTTACACATGTGAGTCTGATTTATTTCACTTATGAGTACGGTCTCTAGTTGCATCCATTTACCTATGAAGGCCTCAAGTTTATCCTTCTTTATAGCTGAGTAGTACTCCATTGTATAAAAATACCACATCTTTTGTATCCATTCCTTGGTTGATGGGTATTTTAGTGGTTTCCAAGATTTAGCTATTACAGACTATGCTGCTATAAATATGGGTGCATATATATCACTGTGGTATGAGGTTTTTAATTCTTCTGGAAAAACACCCAGAACCCGAATAGCTGCATTGAATGGGACCTCTAATCCCTAGTTTTTCGAGGATTCTCCACACTGATCTCCATAGTGAGTGCACCAGTCTACACTCCCACCAGCAGTGGAGAAAGGTTCCTTTTTCCCTGCAGCCCCTTCAGCATTTGTTATTGATTGATTTCTTGATGATAGCCAGTCTTTTTGGGGTGAAGTGAAATGTCAGGGTTGTTTTAATTTGCATTTCTGGAATGACCAGTGATGTTCAACATTTTTTCATGTATTTATTTGCTGCACATATTTCTCCATCTGAGAAGTGTGTATTCATCTCAAATACACATTTTTGGATTAGGTCTTTGAGTGTGAGGGCCTGATTTTTTTTTTTTTAATTCTTTATATGTTCTAAATAGAAACCCTTTGTCTGAGGGACATCTGGCTAAAATTTTTTCCCAATCCATGGGTTTTGTTTTTACTCTGTTGGTGATTTCTTTTGATGTGCGAAACTTTTTAACAAGATGAGATCTCGATTGTTGATTCTTGGAAATATTTCCCGTGAAGTCTGGTTTTTGTTCATGAACTCTCTGCCTACACCTGTCTTCAAGATTTCTACCTACTTTCTCTTCTGGTAGATTGAGTATTTCTATTTTAATATTTAGATCTTTGATCCATTTTGACTTTAGTGCACGGTGATAGACATGGGTCTAGTTTTAACCTTCAGCATGAAAGTCAGTTTTTCCAGCACCATTTATTAAAGAGGCTCTCTTTCTTCCAGTGAACATGTTTAGCCCCTTTGTTAAAGATAAGATAAGGTTGAGTGTGTTTGCAGTTGTGTCTGCATCTTCTAATCTGTTCCATTGAAAGGACCTGTTCTTTTGTTCCTTGCATTTCATTTGGTAGGCTAATTCACTAGGCCCCCACACTCAAGTTAACTATTCAGGACCTGTGCGCTATCTACCTAGAGTCCCTTATCCCCTGGCTTCCTTGAGACAAAGACAGAGAGAGGATTGCAGGCAAAGGGATGGAGAGCAGTGCCTGGGCTGGAGGGCTTCCGGTGATATACTAGGCAATGAAAACCTGTGGAGGGGAAGATGTGGAAACAACTGCCTAGCAGTGCAGGCAGCAGGAATGTGAGGCCCTTTGTGAAAGCTGAAAGAGAACGAGATGTTGGGTAAACTATAGACATTCACTTCTTCCCAAATCAGTTGAAGCAGTTGGATCTCTGGACAGCCACACAGGCCTATTGCAGTTGGAACACAGCTTGCAGCCAAGAGGCAGGTCCAGAGAGATCAATCCTCACTGCTTTCAGGGAAGTGATTAGGCAGTCTGCAAGGGGAAAGCTCTTTGGCTGCCCACAATCAGACTATGATTCCAGCATGAAGGAAGCTGTGTGCATGATACAGGTTATCACTCTAGCAACTGTGTGAAGGGTTTTTGTTTGTTGTTTGTTTCTTTACTTGGTTGTTTCTTCTTGATTTTCTTGGTTCTTTTTCCTGTAGTTCTTTTTTATATATATCTCTTAAATTTACTTTGTTTTATGCTTCAAGATTTGCCCCTTTTGTCCTACTGTCTTTGGGTCTCTTAATTTTATGACTTTCTTCCTATTCTTTTTCTTTCTTTTCCTCATTTTCTTACCTCTTCATCATTCAGGTACCTGTATGTGTGCAAAAGAGAATATATATCAATAAACGTTTTCACTTAAACAGTGCTGATATAGGAGAACAAATATAACTCCCAATATGCTACGTGTCAGATATGACGAGTTTGTGTTCCCCAAAGTTGACTAATGAATTCTAAGCAACAACGGAGATTCAGAGTTGGAAAAGTTTGAGAGAGATAACTCCTGAGAGACAGGAAGAGAACAAAAAGTGGGTTGCCAATGAGCTCACTTCTCAAAAGAAGTTTTATAGATTAAAATTATGAGGTAGGTACAGTGTGTGTCAAAACTGTGATCAATCAATAAAGTTTATACATAGAGCCATTTAGGTAATATTGATCCAATGGGGAAGCAGGTCATATAGCAAGTGTACATGGAAATAACAAAGACCTTCTTTAAGAAGGGATGGATCAGGGGGTCTTGGTCACTCATCAGGGTGACCGATATCTATGTAGACTTTATTGGATTAGGTGATACCAATTATCTTATCCCCTGGGTAGGTATGTAGCCCTGTTCATTCTGTCTTTATCTTGAGGCCTGGCCACCAACAGACGGGCCTCGAGCCACAGCTGTAGTGTGTTCTCATCTTCTGCACTGACTCCCTTGAGGACCTAGCCCTCACTGTCTATAATATTTCTACCTAATTTAGCCATGTACAAGAGTACCATTTAATGGCACGTTAGGGTACCCCTTAACAATATTGTGCTTACAATATCCAAACAAAACTAACCACAAACATACTAAGAGGTCTGACAGTCTCATGGCCTCCAGTCTCTGTCTGCACTTCTCTCTGCATCCCCCTTCCTACCTAACAAATACTGTCTCAAACTAGCCCCTTCTTCCAGATCTAAAGTTAATTCTAATAGAGCCCAACTTATTTTTCACCTGATGACATATCTCTTCCCACACTTCTCATTGATTGTCCCCCTTCGTTTTCCTCTTTCTTTCCTTCCCCCACCCTCCACATCCAAGACTAACCACAAATAGCAGTATGATATAGTCTGTAAGGGGCATTGATAAAAGGGCAAAATTATGAAAACAAGTTTTAATGTTTATGATTATGTGTATGGTTGGAACTGTTGATGCTGTTTTAATGAGTAGAAATTCCTTCCTTACAACACAGTGACTTGGCACAACCCAAACTAAATAGCTTAAAGTGGTACTTAGTACCTCTTGACAAATAAAGCCAAGATCATATCACTAAAAACCAAGACCTTACTAAAGACATTTTTATAACAACAGTAAAGTTTCTTCACTGTATTTGACTTTAATACTCAACACACACACGCGCACGCGCGCACACACACACACACACACACACACACACACATTAATAAACAGAATGCTTCCAGAAACTCCCAGCATTCCAAAAGCAGATCTAAGGAGCACCAATGGAGGACAAACCAAGTATCAAGTGGCCAAATTGTACAAAATGATGAAAGAAGAAGAAAAGAAACATGTCACATTCAAAGACAATACAGTGAAACTGGAATTAATAAACACACTGATGAATATGTTTAAAGAAGAGAGAGGTAACAATTAGAAGAACCGATCAGGGCTATTCAAAGCATGAATGACAAATTTGCCAGAGAAATAGTTTTCTTGAAAAGGTGTCTAACAGAAATCCCAGGAATAAAGAGTTCCATTGAATATTTGAGTAACACAAGCAACCAGTGTGAGGAGAGTGTCAGATCTGGAAAGTGAAAGTGACACATAAGACCATATACTCAAATCTTAAAAGCAATAAAAGAGCAGAGGAAGGTGATAGAAAAGCTACTAGATGATACAAAGAAGACTAAGCCAAGACTCATTGGAGTTAGGGAAAAAATCAGGACAGCAGGCATGGAATAAAATATCAGTATGCAGAAACCATAGCAGAATACTTTCTAAGAGAAAGAACTCACTGTACAGGTAATTTGAGGCATACAGAACCCCCAATAATTCTGAAAAGAGAAGATACTCTCCATGACACAATGCAGACAAAATCCCAGCAGTCCAACAGAAGGACAGAATCTTAAAAGCTCAGAAAAAGCAAAACATCACTTATGAAGGTAGACCCATTAAGATGACAGCAGACTTCTCAACATAAACTTTAAAGGCCAAGTGAGCTTGGGGAAGTTATTCAAGTCCTAAAAGAAAATAACTTTCAACCCAGACTATCATATTCAACAAAACAACCTTTCAAAAATTGATGACCAAAGAATACCTTAAGAAAATTATGACCACCAATCTAGCAGTACAGAATACCCTCAAGGATATCCTAGACAAACATAATAAAGCCCAAAATGCCGAAAGTCTGATGGAATGAACACATCAAGCAGGGTGAGCAGTTAAACAAAAGGCAGAAGTAAAGGAATTGATAACAGAAAAATAATACACTAACAAGAATAGTCAATATCTTTCAGTAATAGTTTTCAATATAAATGACGTCTACTCTCCAAATAAAAGATTCAGGTTGGCAGACTGAATCAAAAAAACAAACCCAACAGTCTATTGTATTCAGAGACTCATCCAAAAAGAAATTCATAGACTAAAAAAATCAAAGGTTGGAAACAATATTCCATGTATCAGGACTCTAAAAGCAAGCAGAAGTAGCAATTTTACTCTCAAATTAAACTTCAAGCTGAAACTGATTAAAGAAGCAAAGAAGGTCACTAGATACTTGTTAAGGGAACATTTTAAAAGGAAAAGATAACAAGTGTAAGTATATTTGCACCAAATACTAACTTCTTAGACATTAATAAATATAAAAAATAAACACCAACATAAAGTTGGAGGTCTCAATACCTTATTTTCACAAATAGGTCAACTAGACAAAAAATCAAGAAATATCAGAGCTGAATTATTCCATCAAACAAATGGACTTAGATATCTGTGGATCATTGTATTCTACCATAACAACAAAATACAGATTCTTCTCAGCAGCATAGGGAACTTTCTCCAATATAGAACACATGCTAGCCATTGGATATGATGGCACATGCCTATAATTCCAGTGCTTGGGAGGCTGAGGCAGGAGGATCACCACAGTTTGAGGATAGTTTGGGCTACATAGTGGGTTCAAGGCCAGTTTGAGGCACATAGCAAGATCCTGTCTGCAAATACACATATACATATGTTTATACATATGTGTGTGTGTGTGTATACACACACACACACACACACACACACACACAGGCCAGTTAAAGAAATTAGGAAAATAGTACGAGAAAAATTAAATATGTAGCTTCAAGAAAAATTAAATACATAGGAATTAATATAATCAAGGATATGAAAGAAGGAAACTACACTATACATAAAAAAAGAGATCAACAAAGACAACAGGAAATGGAAAGATAGCCCCTGTTCCTGGATAGGCAGAAACAATACTGTCAAAATGCCTATAGTGCCAAAACTGATACATAGATTTAATGCAGTCCCAATCAAAACACCAACAGCATTTCATAAAGAACTAGAAGAAAAAAATCCTAAAATTTGTATAGGACTAGAAGAGACTCAGAATAGCAAAAGCAATCCTGGACAAGAAAAACACAGAAGATACCATGTTTCCAGATCGCAAACTGTATTATAAAGCTGCGCTGATAAAAAGACAGTGGTTCTGGCACAAAAGCAAACACATGGATCAGTGGATCAGAATAGAAGACAGAAACAACCTCAGGCATATTAAATCATCTGATCTGACAAAGGGACCAAATGGATATCCTATAGGAAGGATAGCTTTTTAACAAATGGTGTTGGGAAAATTGGTTACATACAAATGGAAGATTAAATCAAGACTCATATGTATCACCATGCATCAAAATAGAATGAGAATGGACCAGAGACTTAGATATTAAAACAGAAATACTTAATCTCCTGGAAAATAAAATAGGCAAAACACTTGAAGACATATGCACAGGCCAGGACTTTCTGAACAGAACCGGAATTACACAAGAAGTAATATCAAAAATCAGTAAATGACATTTTATCAAATTAAAAAGCTTCTACCCAGCAAAAGAAACAACCACCAGAGTGAAGAAACAACCCACAAAATGGGAAAAAAATTTGCCACCCACTTCTTAGGCAGAGGACTAATGTCTAGAATATATAAAGATCTAAAAAAATCAGATCCCCCAAAATAAAAGACCCAGTCAAAAAAATGGACAACTGAAATGAATAAACACTTAGAAGAGGTAGTACAAATTGCCAATATATACATGAAAAAATGCTCAACATCACTGGCCATCAGAGAAATACAAATTAAAACAACACAGATTCTCCCTTATTCCACAAAAGCTCAGTGTGATGGTGCATTTCTATAATCCTAGCACTCAAGAAACTGAGGCAGGGGCATTGCCAGCATGGGCAGCAGACAGAGTTCAAGGCCAGTCTGAAATTCATAGCAAGACCTTGCCTTAAAACAATAATAATAATAAATAAATGCTTGTGAGGCTGTGGGGTGAAAAGCACCCTTCTACATTGTTATTGGTAAAGGGAACTAGTACAACTACTGTGGAAATCAGTATGGATGTTCCTCAGAAAACTAAAACTACAAATTCCACTTGAGCCTACTATTCCCCTTCCAGTTATCTTTCCAAAAGAGTTAAAGACCTCATATTGCAGTGATACATGCTTGCTTGTGCTTATAGTAGCACAATTCATAATAGCTAAATTTGGAAGCACCCTATATGTCCATCAACAGATGAATGCATTAGGAAAATGTGCTTTTTATATATAATGGAGTACTACTTTGCTGTAAAGATGGATAAATTTAGTCATTTGTAGTAAAATGGATGCACCTTGAGAACAAGTAAAATCAATCAGATACACAAGCCTAAATATTGCATAACTTCTTTTATATGGGAAGCCGAAAGTATTGGTAACGTAAAGAACAAAAGAAGAGCTAGACAGTAGGAAATAGAGAGATAAGACTTCAGTAAGTGAGAAAGGGATATTGGGAGGAAGGCAGAAGAAAGAGAAGGGAAAGGGAGGGGAGGGGAGGGAAAGGGAATAAAACATTAAGATGTGTTAGGTCCACAATGAACATAATCGTTATGTATTAGAAACATACTAAAATATAAAATACGTTTCCTCTTTTCTGGTGAAATTAAAATTTGAATATTTCTTGAGATATTTAAAATCGTTTCATCTCATGAAATGATTTAATGTGTGATCAGTCTCCACAAAATAGAAGTTAATTCCCAAAACAATTGTAATTATTTTTCTCTTGTCATGACTGCTTATATATTTTTTATTATAGCAATTACATTGCACATTTACATGTTTCTCCTATACACAGAGGAACTGTTTTAAGTTCTGAGAATTCGTATTTACTTTTTCTCTCTAGTTTTTAAGCTTAGCTTTGGCATTTAGTAAGCATCTAGTAATATTTTGATGGATATTTCAACTTATGTTCAGGCTTTAAAAATATTTGGCCAGATTGTAGACAAATGCTGTTACAATGGTTCTTACAACAAATGTTCCAGATTTTTGACTGATGGTCAGTCATGTTTACTCCTATAATAGAGTCACTTTTCATAGTAATAATATCAGTATAATAAACTGAGATAAAGAGCTTTATTGAAACTGCTTTCCCAACTACTAGGATAAACCAAATATGAGACTGTGCCTCCTTACCTGTGCTGACCTTTCCCCAATAAGATCTTATTTATAAAATGGTAGCCGTCACTGGAGCATTGCTAAGGTCCTCTCCAGCTGGACAAATTCTCAAGCAGGAGAGATTAACATTATTTGTTGCCTGTATTTATTTTTCCTGAGATATTTTTCTCATATCATAATGTCATGATCTTTCTGAAGTCCACCTAACCTCTGACAAAATCTAGGAAGCCTAGCTTCACACTAAAAAGAGCACATTCCCTCCTGAGAAGAATTGTTATTCATTTTTTATCTTTAGTCCTTAAGCCTAGTACTTGGCTGGCATATAGTAAATGCTCACTAATGTTTTGTTTGGCTTGGATTTCATATAATGGAAAGTATTCATCTACATATAACATCTATACTTCCATCCAAGAATTTGTGAAAATACGAGTTTTTACAAAGTCAGCCTCCTGCCACCTCTATTTTCTACCAACATGAAAGACCTTGGATCTTTGCTTTAAAATACCCCAAATTTGTTATAAAAGATACAAATATATTTTTCTGCGTATCATAGATAATACCTGTTTACATATGGCTTTGTCTCCTGTGGAATGTAAGCTACTTGAGGTTAGAAGCTCTCCTTTATTTTTATTTCCCTTCAGTGTCCTCCAGTGCTTATTACCAATAACCACATATTGGACAGTCAGCTATTAAATTAATGATTACACAAAACCACACATTAGTATAATAGCTAAATTGCTAATTTAAAAACACTGCCTTCATAATGTCCCTTCTCTGCTAGAAGAAAAACACCAAGAATCTATTTGTATATGGTAGGTTATATAAGATGGGAACTTAGCACTTGCTATTTGTCATTATGGTATTTTTAAGAACAAAGGACAAATATAGTCACAATTGCTGCTGTGAAAATTCCAAACAGTTAAATGTGTTTTAATTGACTGTAGAAATTTATTGCTTATTTTCAGTTTAGGTTTTATCCAGTCTGACAGTGTATTCACATTAGTGTGTTTATGTTACATTCTTTTTTACTTGTAGCAGTAATCCCCTACCTGCATCAGTCTAATTCAGTGCTTTGGCCATTTGGTGACTAAACCAAAGCTGAGCTTGAGCCAAGATGATGAGTTGGAAAGATCCCTGGCTTTGTAATTAGATGGACCTGGATTCCCATTAATTGAGGTAACATATATAAAATACTGAACACTATGCCAAGCTAATATAAGTTTCTTCATAAATAGTAGCTAACACTTTTTAGCTTTAAAAATGCTTTGTTAAAAATAGTCATTAAGTGGGGAAAGCTGAAGGAGTGAAGTCTATTCCCTTGGAAATATAGTGTATGAGTGTGTAGTGTATCTTGACATGTTAGCTATGCACAAATATACCTACCTTAAAATGAAACTTAGTTTCTAAAACAGACCAAGAGTGAAAGACCCAACTAACTCTGTAGCAAAGCTTTGTGCTTTTGTTTTATTTAGTGGTAGGTAATAGTCCTCAGATTAAGGCATGATATTGACAGTGGCAGCAGACATGTGATTGTCTTTGTGTTAAGTGATAAGACATTTAATGCCTTAGACATGTACTAGGTGAGCCCAGCTTGAGGGTTACATTTTCTCTAGTCAGAATAAAACCAGTTATACTCATGTTGCAAGCCTATTAAGAGTCTTGGTGATTGTGTCTCCAAAATGCCCAGTGTCTAGGATTTTGTAAATGCTTCTATAAATTGAGCCTTTTACTTTTCTTTTTTATGGTTGTTTTTGCTATGAAACAGTCTCACGGTGTAGTTCAGAGTGGCTTTAAACTCATGATCTGTCCTCCCTCAGCCCCCTGAGTGCTAGGATTACAGGTGTTCACCATCGCACGTGGCCTTTACTTACTGTCCTCATTGCCATTGTCACCATCTCTATCTCTGTATAATGGTCTGTGCATTTAAAGGTACCTTTGTCCTTTGTGCATCCTCCACAATTTCTCTCTTAGAAACAGATCCTTTGAATCACTGTAAAATTGTCTTATGTAATCTCAGAGCAAAAAGACTTCATTGTAGTCTGTAAAGCACTGACATTTTACTGTTTTGATCATTTTACCATTGTCTCCAGTATTCTTGTGGTTTTTACAACTATGCTGTCTTCATGTCAAGGGATTATAGACTGGTTTACTATTTTCGTGCACGTTAGTATCTACAGTTTACTCATTGGCAGATTTTTCAGAATCCTGTCTCTATTTTGTCTTTTACTATAAAATTTCATCTAATTTTACCTTCCCTTATTATTTTTTCAGACTCTGTTAACCCCTAACATGGCCATCTGTGTGAATTCCAAATCCTTTCTCACTGAATAGTTTGTATTGGCAGGGAAGTTTTTTGTTTTACTCTCTTGACATCTTTACTTTCTCTTCCATGGGTGCACTTAGTGTGATAACTTTAATCACATTTAGATTGGTTCACAGAGAAGAGAAGGTTATGACAGACACAAAATGTGCATAGGCTGTCCATAGCTGTGTGATTCTTTTCTGTCTTATCACTTTGGAGTCAACTTGTGTAGGACTTCTCTGTATTCTTTAAAGAAATTAAATAAAAAGAAAGCACAGTTCTTTCCATCAAATGTTAGATTGACAGCCTACCAAAGCCAATCCATTGTTGATGCTAATAAACAAATGCATGGGAATTTATAAGTGTTTTAGTAGTACAGTGATGGCTGAAAGATTATAGGCTTTCTGGGCCTTAGTTTGCTCCAGAACCAAATTAATTCCCTTTCTATTTTAGTAGGTTGTGTGAAGACTAGGTGAAATAATGTAAAGTACATGTAAAAATAATTTATTCATCATAAAACTTCTATGTACCTTGTGATTATAAAGTAAGTGACTTTAATGACTTTTCATTATTTGGAGAAAGAGACTAATTGTTCGCATATCATATTTATTAACTTTTTTAGGTCTGTCTTACTTGAAAAAGATTTTTAATAGAAATCACTAATGAAATCATTGAGTTGTAGGTGCTATTACTGGCAACAGAAGGAAAGTGAAAAGAAATCTGAGGAGGAAAATGTTTAAGATACTGAATTTGTTTGCTTCTTAGGCAATGAATATTTAAGTGGCACATCCTCGTAAGTTGACTAAAATGTGCAAATTGGATTCTTGGTAGCAGACACTGATTTTTGAAAGATATGTAATAATACACACTAAATCTAGAGAGACTTTCTTCAATAAGGTCAAGTTTTACAATATAAAGACTAGATAGGATAAGAAATTACAAATTAATTTTACTTTGAGTTCTTGAAGGAATTGTAATTGTTTCAACTTATTGGGGAAGAATATTTTTAAGAAAATAAAAATGTAACCAGGTAGGGACTAAATTTTGCATCTTTAAGCAAGGAGCTACGTTCTGACTTTTTTGAGGATCAGTGTCTGCCCTAGAGTTTTATTTATCAACAGCAACAAAAAAGTGAGTAAAGGAGGGAGAGGAGAATTGTTTAGTTCTGAGATCCTATTCAGATGGTTAAGTACAGGGTAGAAATTTCTGAAATTCATACATTAGTATGAATTTCAAAAAACAATAATGGTTTTGGTTAAAGTTGTAAAATGTTAATTGTGGCCTTGTAATTAAAGTTTGTGACTTTTGACTTCATATTTTTTAAACTTATGTTCTATATAGGGTCTTTATTTTTACTTCAAGAATGTCCTAAAGAAACGTTCCTTCTGTGATTTTTTCCAATTTCAGTGCTGGAATTGCTCCAGATCATAAGAAAAGAAAGGGGAAATCTGAATCACTTTGACTACTCTTTTTTAAATTATGTCTCTTTAGCTTTTTCCTTTTTTTAGTCAAAGTATCTGTTAAATTTACAAAAATTAAACAGAGATCCCTGTAATTGTCTTTCTATGTAATATTTGGAAAACAGGCAACAAAAGGGAAATAGTAGTCATTGAATTAGAGAAAAAAGAAGAGAAATACCATCATAGAGTTCTTTTTTCTATACCAAATTCTAGATGTTAACGTTTATTCCTCACAACACAAAAAAAGAATCAAAAAAAAAGGAGATAAGTCTTTTGCAAAGAGGACCAAACAATGGAAAGAATAGGGAGGGGCAGTCAGGCGACATTTAAAAAATAAAGATTTGTTCTATACATGTACCCATTCACCATGATAAATGTAATTATGTACTGCAAACATATACTAATAAAAATTTAAAAAAAGAATTTATATTTAGCCAAGCATGGTAGTACATTCCTGTAATCCCACCATGTGGGAGACTGAGACAGGAGAATTGCAAATTCAAGCCCAGCAACTTAGTGAAATCCTGTCTCAAAATAAAAATTCAAAATGGGCTGAGTATGTAGCTGATTGTGAGAGCCTTGAGTTCAGTCTCTAGTACCACACACACACTCCTGTGTTTAATGGTGAGATAGAAAAGACACAGTACACTGTCGTAAGACTGTGACTAAGGTGAACACAGGTCGTGGCATTCTTGAGAGGAATGCTTTCATCAAGCTTGAGGAGCACACAACCAACAGAAGATCACAATCAGATGACTTCGTGACAGTAGTATCTGATGGGTCTTGAAGGCCAAGTGGGAAATGGCTAGGTAGCAGGGTGACAGGGAGAGGGAGTAAATATTTCTACAGTAATGCCTTGGTTAATGAACACTTAAGTTTGCAAATAATTCAATTTTGCAAACTCCACATCAGGTGATAAATGCGACTACAACCATCTTCCTCACTCTGACATGTGGGCATGGCTTCCTCTAGTCAAGATCATGGTTGCAAATAGACCTGTGCACACTTGCTATGAAGCTTTTGTGTGTGTTAGCGCACACAGTACTGTGCAGTTATTCAGTCCATCATGGCTGCAGATGCAGAACAGTAATGAAGGTGACAAGAATGTGCACAGCACATTCTTGGCAAGAAGAAGGTTTTGAAGAAAAGGACCATGAAGTGAAGAAGGAAGCATGTCCATGGTATTCATGTGACAGATCTGGCCTGGGAGTACAGATGGCAAAGTACACAGTCAAGACTATTTTGAAGACTAAAGATAGCATCAGAGGAGCTTATGTGGCAAAAGGAGTAACGATGTTAACCAAGCAGAGGACACAGTGCTGGAAAAGGTAGAAAAACTACTGTTAGTGTGGTTGAATGAAAAACAGCTAGCAGGTGATGTCATTAGTGAAGCTATGATCTGTGAAAAAGCCAGGAAATTGCAATGATTTATTGAAAGAAAACCCCCTCTACAAGTACAAGTGAATTTAAAGCCAGTAGAGGGTGGTTTGATAAAATCTGCAATGGTGGTGCCCACAGTGTGGTAAGGACATGGTGAGGCTTTCAGTTCTGACAAGGCCACTGCCAAAGCCTACAAGAAAGAATTTGCAGAATTCATGAAGGCAGAAGGATATGTCAATTAACAAGTGTTAAACTTCATGAAACTGGGCTCTTTTGGAAGAAGATGCCAAATAAAATCTATATCTTGTAGGAGGAGAAGGCACTGCTGGGGCACAAGCCCATGAAGGACAGATTGATCCTTTTGCTGTTTGCAACCACTAGCAAATATTAAACCACTATTAGTGTACCATTCCCAGACCCCTCATGCATTCAAGGAACAGAATGTGAACAATATCAGACTGCCTGTCATATGGAGGGCCCATGCAAATTGCCTGGGGCCACAAGGCAATTGTTCTATGGCATGAGGGTTTTGTCTCCACCATTAAGAAATATCTTTCTGGCATCCAACTTCCTGAAGGTGCCTTCTTTTGATGGATAGTGCCACAGCACACTCTCCAGCCTTGCTGGACAATATGGATTTTGAGTATGACTTCATAAAGGTGAAGTTCCTTTCCTTCAGCATAACACCTCTTCTGTAGCCCATGGACCACCAAGTGATCTGCAGTGTCAAGAAGCTGCACGTAAAGGCACTCTTCACCAAGTATTTTAGTGTTACTGAAGAGATGCCCTTGACAGAAAGAGTTCTGGAAGAAACAATCCAATGTTCTCCACTGTATCAACATCATTGACAAAGCCTAGGAGGATGTCACAAACACCTGGGAAGATACCACACACCTTAAACTCAGCCTGGAGGAAACTATGGCCAGAATATGTCATGGAACATGACTTTGAAGGGTCTGATACACAGATAGTAGAGGAGATTGTGTCCATTGGCATGCGTATGGGTCTGGACATTGATAGTAAAGACATAGAGAAGCTTGTTGAGGACCATAAGGAGAAGCTGACAGTGGAAGAACTCACTGAACTTCAGAGTAAGCAGCAGAAGGTGCTTGTTGAGGAACATTCCACTTGTTGAGGAAGAGAAAGGCAGGAGGAGGAGGTTAGCAGTGATGTGACAAAACTCATTATGGAAAAATGGAATGAGGAGCCAGGATTTCTTTCAGAAACACCGCCCAATATACTGTAATGAACAGAGTATTAAATCTGATAACCAAAAATTTGGTCTCTCATTTCTGGAAGGTTATGCAGTGCAGGACAAAACAAGTGAAATTAGAGTTTTCATCAAAATTGACCCTGATCTAAGAGACAACAAAAAAGAAAGGTGATTTGCCTGGTGTCCTTAAGGAGGAAGCCTCTCCCCAAACAGTAACTTCCTCCCCACCCACCCTCCTGTCCTCCATGCTAGAAGACACATTCTCTGTTTTCATACTCTACTATATTGTACTTTGTTTCACATTTTTGTGTTTAAAAATTACATATGTTAATATGGTATATTTATTGATTTGCATATGTTGAACCATCCCTGAATCCTATGTGGTCATGATATATAATCTTCTTGATGATGTGCTGGATTCTGTGTGCCAGTATCTTGTTGAGGAGTTTCGCATCTATGTTCATTAGGGAGATTGGCCTGTAGTTCTTCTTTTTGATTGGATCCTTCTCAGGTTTTGATATCAGGGTAATACTTGCTTCCAGGAATGACTTCAGGAGTATTGTTCCTCTCTCAAATTCATTAAACAATTTGACAAGTAATGGCATTAGATCTTCCCTAAATTTGTTATAGAATTCAGCAGTGAATTCAAGGTCATTTCAACAGGTGCAGAAAAACATTTGACAAAGTCCGGCATCCATTCATGTTTACAAAAAGAAAATCCCTACAGAAAATTGGAATAGATGGTCTTTTTCTCAATCTGACAAAAGCCATGTGTGAGAAACCAATAGCCAACATCTACATGGTCAGAAACTGAAATCTTTCTCTCTAAAATCAGGAATGAGACCAGGATGTCCACTATCACCACTCCTATTCAATATAGTTCTAGAAACATTGGCCAGAGCAATTAGACAAGAGAAAGAAAGAAAAGGAATAGCTATAGGAAATTATAACTACAGGAATAAATATAGGAAAAATTACCTTTATTCACAGATGACGTGATATTCTACGTAAAAAACTCCAAAAACTCCACCAAAAGACTTCTAGATTTAGCAAAATAAACAACATTGAGATTTCATCTCACCCCAGTAAGATTGGCCAGCATCAAGAAATCGTCTAATAACAGATGCTGGCGAGGCTGTGGAGAAACAGGAACTCTGCTGCACTGCTGGTAGGAATGCAGACTGGTGAAAGCACTGTGGAGATGGATTTGGAGATTCCTCAGCAAACTAGGTCTGGAGGTCCCACGCAACCCAGCTATCCCCCTTCTGGGGATTTTCCCAGAAGATCTGAAAACAGCATATCACTGTGATATATGTGCACCCATATCTATAGCAGCACAATTTGTCATAGCTAAATCATGGAAACAACCCAAATGTCCATCCACAGAGGACTGGATTAAAAAACTGGCATTTTTACACAATGGAATATTATTCAGGTGTAAGAAAGACAATCTAGGGGCTTTTGTAGGCAAATGGTTGCAATTAGAGACCATACTCATAAGTGAGGTAAACCAGATGTGCATGTGCAAACAGTGCATAATATCATTGGTGTAGGAACCTGGAGGTGAGAATATGGATGGGGAGGTATGAAGGGAGACTGCTCAAGCATAGAGAGCAATCGGGATGAAGGGAAGGAGAGGAGGAAGAGGAGGATAGCTGAGTAGGTATGTATGTATGTGCGGGATGGCTGACATGGTTACACTGTTGTCTCATGTCATGTGGGAAACAATCGGTGATTAGTTGTTTGATCAATCTTGTATGTCTATTTGTAGTGTCCTGAGTATACACTTCAAAGCTACCAACGTGTAAT
This sequence comes from Dinomys branickii, assembly GCA_004027595.1. NCBI lineage: Eukaryota > Metazoa > Chordata > Mammalia > Rodentia > Dinomyidae > Dinomys > Dinomys branickii. The sequence continues at coordinate 63,974 of PVLD010005159.1, read as the reverse complement.
ACAACAAGCATTGTTGATCCCCTGCCACCTGTAGTTCGGTTTTTGTACTGTTCTTGTGCTACTGTGTGTATGTTTGTTAGTGTTTTTGTTCTTTTACTTTTAAAATTTAAAAAAAAGACTTCTAGATTTAATAACCAAATTCAGTAGTGTAGCTGGATACAAAGTGAACACTTGAAAATCAGTAACATTTCTGTACACAGATAACACACTCACTGAGAAATTAGGGAAACCATACCTTTCACAATAGCTTAGGATTCACAATAGCTTAGGAATCAATCTAACAACAGAAGTAAAGATCTCTACTTGAAAACTACAGTGCTCTGCAAATGGAGACTGAAGAGGTCATCAGAAAGTGGAAAGATGTCCCTGCTGATGGGTAGGAAGAGCCAACATAGTGACAATGGCCACACTTCCAAAATTGTCATGCAGATTTAATACAGTCCCAGTCAAAATACTATTGGCATACATCACAGAACTAGAGAAAGCATTACTATAATGCATATGGTTCAGAACAGATTAACATATTCATATTGAACTTTATGAGAAAATTTGATCCAGTTAGTGGCCATAATCTGTTGAAAACCATATTCAGAGGGACCAGAGCAGATTAACCTTATATATATCAAACCTTATGGGGAAAGTTGATTCAGTTTTCAACCAAGTCAGTTCACAACCAGAATTGTGGAAAGAATTAAGTTCATGAACTGAGTCCTGCTGTACTTTGAGAGTAATATATATGTGTGTGTGTGTGTGTGTGTGTGTGTGTATTTTTTTTGTAATGGGAATCGAACTCAGGACCTTGTACTTGCCAGGCAGGTGCTTATGCCACTGAGCTATATCCCTGACCCCAAGAGAGCAATATATTTTGGGAACTCTAAGATAGGGAAGTAAGGAGGGAAATACTGGGTATTAGGAAGGAATGAGATTTTTTTTTTCCAGTTATAACCTTTTTTGCACCATAAATTAGAGTACTTGTTTTATGAGAAAAAACTAATAAGTTCAGAGGAGGAAAATGATTAAAAATGTATTCACTAAACTGTTTTATTCTGTTGACTTGGTCAGTTTCAGTAAAATCTCTTGAGCCTAATCCATTTGGGCATGAATTCATTTTTATTATCATTTCTTTGTAATTAGGAAAAACATTTTCACAATCCTTATGTGATTTGTAGTACAGGTTATATGATATAATGAGATGGAGAGTTTGTGTTGATGCTAGTGTGAATTTCTATAATATACTCAAGGAAATTTTTCAGATGTTGGGGAATCAGCAAATAGTACAAGATTGCAAAATTATTACTAATGATTGAAGCTTGTTAATGTAGTCCCACTCTGTTTGTATATTTTTGAGCATCTGTATAATAAAAAAAAGGGAAATCAAAAGTTTTTCTCCCTGTTTTGGTCCTGGGAATTGAACTCAGGACCTTGTGCTTTCCAGGAAAGTGCTGTGCTGCTGAGCTATACCCCTTTCCCCCAAAATAAGTTCTTTTGCAAAATCATTTAAAAATACCCATGCTTGAGCTCCATCTAAAATAGTTAAATCAGAATTTCTTAGGTAAGACCCATTTATCTTTTGTGACTTTGTTTGTTTGTTTTTGTTTAAATTCAGCATCATTGTAGTCTGAGCCATGGTTGAAAATCTCTGTTTTAGGAGATAAGCAAAGCAGAAATTATTCGTATGTTAAAATGAGACAGAGACTCAGGAAGGCAAAGTGACATTTTAAAAAGTCACAAAGATAATGGAGAACACAGCCAATATGTTGTCAACTTGATATTCTGATATTCATCATATACCACTCTTTTTCTCTTATTGCCTACAGTCAGAGACATGATTTTGTTCCTAGTTTTTCCACATGTGTTCAGAACTATGCTACCTTAAAGATATCTTAGTCCCTATAACTCTATTCTAGAATATTCCTACTTCTTATGCTTCCTCAAGCAGGCAATGAGTAATTAATACAAAGCATAAATCTTCCCAAATCACTTTTTATGAATTGATGCTCATAATTCAGTCTGACATTCCTTTTTGTGGCCTGTAAGGAAGAAAGCAAGTACAGAATAAGTAGACTATAAGCGATATAAACAACTGCAAGTAGAAGTGCCTCTCAGAAAGAAAAGGTGCTGACTAGGGGTTTATCAATTTTATTTACTCTTTCAAAGGACCAACTCTTTGATTCACTAATTTTTTGTAGAGTTTTCTTCATCTCAATTGCATTAATTTCTGCCCTGAGTTTTATAATCTAGCTGGCTGTCCCTCAGACAAAGGTCTTCTATCTAGAACATACAAAGAATTAAAAAACATGTACCTGTCCAAATTCAAAGACCCAATCCAGAAATGGGCATCTGAGATGAATACACAATTCTCAGACAAAGAAATACAAATGGCAAATAAATATATGAGAAATTGTTCCACATCCTTAGTCATTCGAGAAATGCAAATAAAAACAACATCGAGATTTCATCTCACCCCAGTAAGACTGGCCAGTATGAAAAAGTCATCCAATAACAGATGCTGGCAAGGCTGTGGAGAAATAGGGACTCTATTACACTGCTGGTGGGAATGCAGACTGGTGCAACCACTATGGAGAGTAGTTTGGAGATTTCTCAGCAAACTAGGTCTAGAGGTTCCATTCAAACCAGCTATTCCTCTTCTGGGTATTTTCCCAGAAGATCTGAAAACATCATATCACTCTGATATATGTGCACCCATGTTTATAGCAGCACAATTTGTAATAGGTAAAATGTGGAAGCAACCCAAGTGTCCATCCACAGAAGACTGGATTAAAAAATTGTGGCATTTTTATATAATGGAATATTATTCAGCTCTAAAGAAAGACAGTTTTGGGGACTTTGTAGGCAAGTGGTCAAAACTGGAGTCCATACTCATAAGTGAAATAAATCAGCAGTACATGTGCAGGCAACGTATTGTATCACTGGTGTAAGAACCCGAGGGTGGGAATATAAACTAAGAGACATGAAGGAAATCTGTTCAAAAACAAAGAACAGATGGGACGAGGGAAAGGAG
>PVLD010005159.1:0-60852 GCA_004027595.1 Dinomys branickii | reverse complement strand
AAATATACATATATGCAGGAGGGCTAACATGGTTCTACTATTGTATTATATCACTTAATGCTAAGGAATAATTGATGACGGGTTATTTGATCAATCTTGTATGTCTGTATGTGTTATCCTGAACACACACTTTGAAGATATCAATATGCAAAGCAGCAACTATTGGTGGGTTTTTTTTTGTTTGTTTGTTTTGTTTTTTGTCTTTGGTTTTTTCGTTTTTTGTGTTTTTCTGTTGTTGAGAGGATTAATTGTCTGACCAATTTTGCATGTCTATATATGGGTTCATATATATACACTTCGAAGATATCAATGGATAAAGCAATAACCACTGTTGAGATCATGTCACCTTGTCTATAGATCGGTTGTGATTGTACTATTTTTTATGCTAATTTGTGTCTGTTTGTTAATATGTTTTTGTGCTTTTATTTTTTTAAAAATAAAAAAAAAAGAAAGAAAAGGTGCTGATACTTTTCTAATGCCCTGTGTGCTTTGCAGTAAATCCACATGAAGATTAAGCATCCTGATGACAAATTACAACTCTCATCATCACTCTTAATTCCTTCTTAACGTTCCTAAATATTAATTCATAACATAGTTTGAATTGACTTACTGTTATTGATTCCTGTATTTATTTAAATGAAACATGAAATCTTGGCTTTTCAAGGGAAATAAGGTTATCAGGTGCTTTTTCTTTCTCATGGAATAAAAGGACCTGGTGGGATATAAACTGTGAGAATGGCAGTTAAATTGACATGGTGAAGGTTAATGCTTACTTGCTGCATTGATGTTGGCGGTCCCAATCACTTGTCAGTATGTTCCTATAATACATGCACTATGTCTTCATTAGAAAGGTATATAGCAATCAGTTTCAGGTTTCCGGATGAGCCTGTGGCCAGGCCGTAATTAACCTTTTGAACTTGGAATTGTAAAAGAATGTACTGTTGACTTAGGTTATCAATTATGGTCAGAGGCAGTTGATACTCAAAGAAGTGTTATTGGTGATAGATATTATAATTTACTCACTTTCTCATTGTGATTAGAAATTAAAGGTGACATGGCAAAGTATGTTTGGGTTGGGGTAGTGTTTTGTGTTCGGTATTGTTTTGTTTTGGTTTTTGCTTTTGAAAGGAGAATTTTTTTAAGCCAGATACCTAGTGAAACAGCTGTTAAACTAACAGGGCTTTTATTACTGTTGGGCTTTTTTCAGTGCTATTGTCTATTTCTTAAGTGTGAAACTGTGCAACTGAGAAGGAGACTTCTAGAATTACATGATATGTTAAATTGTTTTTTAAAAGTCTCATATGTAGTATTTTAGCATACATTAAACAATTCTAAAGAATAAAGGTAAAATCACATAGTTATAATTTTTAAAAATAATTGTTTAGATTAAAAAGCTCTTTGTGTTTTAATTATATTTCTGTTTATTCAACGTTGACTTTTTAGTTTTGGGAACAGCTTCTGTTAAAGTTAAATAATATGTCACAGAAGTTATTTCTAAAAAAATTTGCACCTAGGTTTTATCTATAATTTTTATCCATGGCAGTCTGACTATATATAGTTTTGAAAGTATTATCTGTGGATTTGTCTTCAAATAATTTTAAATTAATTATGTGTAGAAAGAAGACTATAAATGTTTATTGTGATATTTTTATAATAGTGATAAACTTAGAACGACACAAATGATCAACCCCAAGGCATCAGTGAGTATGTTATATACATCCATTTGTAGAAATAGTATAGCCAATGATAGAATAGAATTTGAATAAGGAGGAATTATCTTAAATTTTAAAAAGTAGACTAAACACTACATGTTCAGAGATGGATAGAGGGTTATTGAGGAAAGATTGGAAGGAAATAACTAAAACGTGAATAGTGGTTACCTTTAGGTGGTCATATGTATTATGTATCTTTTTATCATATAAATGTATTTATATAAATTGTATTTTGAAATATAATAAAATTTTTCTGAATATTACTATTATCAGAAATTTTAGTTTAAAAATACATTATATATTTCTAAAAACAATGTATTTTCCAATCTGTTCCTCAGCATACCATAATATTTAAGACCTGACTGCCTGATTCAAATTCTAGATCTATTACTTCCTCTCCATGTGACTTTGGACAAGTATCTGTACCTCTTTATGCTTTAGTTTCATTTATACATTGGACATAATAATTTGTAGGGTTGGTGTGAAATTAAATTGATGTATGAAATTAAATTGATGTATGTGGATTTTTTAAAAAACGCGAACACGTAATTACATAATGGCCTGAGTGCTGCCATCTTGCTGTCTCTCTCCTGTGCATAATCCTCCAAGTGCTATAGCACAGCATATAGCCTGTTGCTTCATTGCTTGTTACTGTTTTCCTGTCTGTCTTCCTTTGCGGTAACTCCATCTGTTTCATGAGCTCCATAGGAGAGGTAAACAGTTTTTCCTTTCCTCTGCCTTGTAACAGAAAATGGCCCCCTAAGCCAGTATACTTCAGTTTCTTAGTTGCTCGGGTAATAGTTCCTATTCCAGTTCCAGTTGCTTCTGTCTCTTCGAAACAGCTGGTCACTGTGATGCACATTGTATAAACCAGTCCCCAATTGACAAGCCATTCTACCTCAGTACTTCTTGCTTGCTTGTCTCGTATAAGCCCTAGGCCACCTGAGATCAGGGCCTGAGGTTCTGGAAATGATCCCAGTCAGTGCCTGTTGACGTATATAAATCTGTCTCCAAATCCTATGTGTCGCTTCAGTGTTTCTGTTTGCTGTTGCAGCCTTTTGTAGGTTTTTTCACCTGTGGCACTATAAATCAGAATGCCAAAATCAGATTAACAGGGGAAAGGCACAGAAATTTTATTTAATAATTTTTATATGTACCTGGGAGAAATCACAAGAAAAATGAAGATCCAGACAAGCAGTCAGGACCAAAAGCTTATCAACTAAGTTAGACATAGCGTGGTAAATAGTGGAAACATTGTAAAGCAACAGGTTTAGGACACTGGCAGTTAATTGAAGAAAAGTGACTCAGAATGTAAGGATTAGTATAACAAGGTTTGTTCGTAAATTTTTCTCTGGATCTAATGCCCACATCTTCTGCTGCAAGCATTTGATCTGCTTTCAGGAAAAAAAATGTAAGAATGTTCTTTTGGCATCTGCTATTTGTGAAGTGTCTTCAACTAAAAATAATCCTTATTCCAGAGTAGCATGTTTGGGGGTGGCACATTCTGTTACCCTTCAGTTCTTTCAAACTCATGTTTAAGACGTACCCATTTACCTTCTTCCCAAACAGCTCTCTAAATAAATGGCCCTCTTACCACAGTCACAAAATGAAAGATGTGGCTGTCATTTGGCCTCTTCCTGTGTTCTTAAATTCTCTTAAAAACTTCTGGGTTTTTTTCCCCCTTCATTTTGCCACAATTCAGACCATCCTCTTTCTTTTTCCTTTCTTTCATTCTTTTTCTTCCCTCCCTCTCTCCTTTTCTTTCTTTCATCCTTCTTAGCAGTGTTAGGGATCAAACCTAGGGTGCTAGGCAAGTACTCCATCACTAAGCTATAATCCCCAGATCTCTATCTTTATTTTTCTTCTAACTCTTAGTGAGTCCCTCCAAACCCAGTTCTGGCTTTCTGTTCCCCAACATGCTGGACAAAGCTGCTAGGACATTCTTTCAGAAGTGTCAGTAGTTTAGTGAATCCTCAGGCTTTCAAGAGAAATCCAGACCTCCAAGACATAGCTCAGGAACAGGGTCTCTAGAATAACATTCATATATATCACAGGTAATATAATAATATATGTAATGTAATTCCACCTCACATTGGCTTCCCTGATTTATTTAAAATTGTTTGAATATGTTGTTCTCATTCATTACTTGTGAGTCCTCATGTATGCTCTTGTTTTTCTGTTTTCCTTTGGTACCACTGGGCATTACATATTTCTATAAATTAGTTTAATACAAAGTGTGAAGTTAATTTATAGTAATAATATAGTAATAATATAGTAATATATAGTAATTTATAGTAATACTATAAAGTAATAGTATAGTTACTTTATAGTAATTGTTTCCTTGTCTCTAGTTGGCTTGAGGTTGTGAACTCCTTATGCTTAGGGACTAGAATTTATTCATTTCTGTATCTGGGGCCTAGAAATACCATATATCTTTAATAAACACTGAAAGAAAAGCTTGGGGGGGAAGTGAGATAACCCATTCTAAGACCCTACTATGCGGTGATTTTTAATAATATGAGATGTGATTGAAAAATGTGGTGAATGTTTAAATTTTTAAAATGTGTTACAGTAAAAAACATATTACCATTAACACATTCCCATTAGCTTGAACCACCAGTGGTTTAGGCATGAAGGTCTCATCAGGCAGCTTGTACCACTCATGATACAAATATATCTAATTACTTTCATTGGTCTTTTTGCTAATAAAATTAATGAAAAGTCTCTAAATGGCCCAAATCTCATTAGTTGCTTGAACGTGAATAATTATTGCAAAATATAAAAAATAATACTATTCATACCAATTAAAAAATCAAATTTATTTCATTAAATTAAAAGTCAGGTGTGGTGGTACATGCTGGTAATCCCCGCACTCAGGAGGCTGAGGCAGGAGGATTGTTGTGAGTTGGAGACCAGCCTAGGCTAAAAAGTGAGCTCAAGGCCAGCCTGAACTGCAGAGCAAGACTCTGTCTCAAAAAGAAAAATAAATAAATAAATAAATAAATAAAATAAAATAAATTTATTTATATCCAAGGATTTCTTTAAAACATTTTATATATAAAGGCAGCTGATTTGTGTAGAGTGTGCAAAACGTCATAATGTGGCTTTGTGTGTGTGTATGTGTTAATATTTATTTATTTTAAAGAGAAAAAACAACAAAATAATAGCGACAAAAGCAAAAGTGATACAGAATTTGAAAACAAGATAATGTGACTTTCGTGTAGCCCCAGGTGCACCCAGTTTTTCAGATAATTTTGGTAACATTCTCTATATCACTTGCAGGCATTTCTTGCTGATCCTAAATAAGCTTCTATAAAGTGAATTTCTTTTATAAATTTGTGCCCATGGTATTTCTTCACTGGTTAATAATTTATCAATAATTAATTCACTAAATTTTAACATGGAACTCTTACAAGTACCCCATTACTGGTGTATATAACATGCACTTACAACTGCAGTACCACAAATTAGCTGTGTTTCAATTTTTATAGCATTTTAATGTTTTCCTTAAGGAACTATAATATGATAACATGAAGTCTGCTAAATCAATGACTTTTTTTGTATTATTGTAATCAAAGACAAGATCAGTTTTTTTCCAGGTTTTCCTTCAATCGATGTACCATACATGTATGATTTTTACTAGTCATTGATATATAAATAGTTCCTTTATTAGTCCATTTAACAAATTTTATATCAGAATGATTTTCAAAGTTTATGATTTTTGCCATACTTTTGGCTTTGTTTTTGCTTGTACTGGTAAAAATTTTCTATTTGTCTATTTTATGCTGCATAAATGTTTCTCTTGGTAAAATTTTTGTGCTGGGGTATATATTAAGGTAATTACTATCTGCATATAATGTGCAGCGTTCAAATAATAAGCTGTTCATTAATTTCAAAGCAATATCATAAATGCCCATGCATTGAAGGGTTTGCATTTTTCCTGGCATAGACATGTAAATCATAGATGTATTCATTAGGCAAACATAATTAATTTTATCCTGTATTTGTGCCATTTTCTTTTTGTGTGTTGGCAAAAACACAGACATCCTCACGATAAAATCATACTTTCATCTGTTGCTGTATTTTTCCAGGTTTTATTGCATTCTTGAATGGACTAATAATTTCTTCCACAATTTTTCTAAATTTATTCAAGAGATCCTTGGTTCTGCATGTGGTGTGGTGTCAAAGAAATGTAAACAGTTTAAAATAACCCCAAAACAATGACATTCTTTGTAGGTCTACTGACATATTTAGCAAACCAGTCTACACTGGTCCCAGGTCCCTGCCCAGACACCATCCATGGGGAACCAGCCTGCTCTGGTCTTTCCCCACCCAGGTGCCACTTGTAGTGCCCTAGTCCTGCTAGTTTGTCCCACTGACCTGGGAGTGAACAAGATTGAAAGACAAACAGAGTTAGTTTAGCATGCCAGCAGCAAAGGGGGCTCTTGCCTCTAGTAGGCAGAGGAACCCTGAGCTTCTGACTCATCCTACTTTTATTCATTCTAACATGGTACAAGCAATTAAAGTAACACAAATTTCATCTACCTTCCATTATCCATTAATGTATGCCAAGGGAAGCAGCCTGACCTCAGCTGTATTGACTTTTCCCTAGAACCTGAAGTGTACCATCATCCCTGAGCATTGCAAAAGGAGCACAACCTGCTGCCTTTCTCCTTCGTGCTCACTGAGGAGGTCAATTAGGCCTCGATTCCCTTACCTGGTCTCCCACAGGCATACATATTATTTTCAGACCAATACAGTCTATTATATGGTAATGGAATATTCCCACAATTAATAATATACCTATAAAAATTTTCATCTTGCTGATTATAACACATTTCCACATTGCTGATGTTTTCTTTGCACTAAAGCCACATTGTATGGCATATCATGTATAATTTCAAGTATATTGTCAGATACAAATAATTTATAGAATGAAAAAGGATCACTGCAATTAATATTTTTATTAGAAGTTCTGCATTTCACAGTTCCCTGTGCTCATGTTTCAACACGTTTCTTTCCATTACTGGCTGCCATTCTTCCTCTTGATCTTCTACATGCAGATCCAGATTCAACTGTGCTCATTGAATGTATTAGCCAGAAGGTTACATTCATCTAACTGTAATGAATCTTCATCTGAAGAGTAAGAGATAGATCATGACTTTTTCCTCTAATGAGATATAAGTACAGTTTCATCTGAGGAATCATCTGTTTTCTCTATTTTGACACTCTAATGGGAAAAGATTTTACAAATTTGAAATGCTATTAAAATTGAAAAATGAATAGGTTATAATATGCATATATGTATATAAAAATTATATATTATTTACAAATGAAAATTCTGAACAAAAATGAGAAGGAACAACAAAGGAATAATAAAAGAGAAAATTATCACTGAACTTAATAATAATCTAGCCATGAAATAACAACTGCTCTTATTTTGACATCTAATGTTAACAAGAGAGCATACACAGGATAGCTATATAGTGTCAGATGATCGAACTCAAATGAGAGCCACCCAGTAGCAAGACTTACAAATTACAAGCCCTTAGTGAACGTGTTAATCCCCTCGAAACATTACCCCTTGCTTTAAATCCACCATTCTTGCCACTTTCTGAAGCACTTCTGAAAGTTCTCTTTTGTGAATATCTTTAGTTGCAGTGCCTTGATGTCCTGAATCAGTTTGAAACCCTTCTTTCGTGGTCACTTTGACTGTGGGGAAGAGCCAGAAGTCACACAGTGCCAGATCCAGTGCTAAGATGAATGAGGACACACAGTAATGTTTTACAAGCCTACCTTTCTATTGGATGGTGCTTGGCAGCAGCATTTACCATATTTTGAACACACCTAGTAAAGACACTCACAAAAGAGGACTTCCAGAACTGCTTCAGAAGGTGGCAAGACAGATAAGTATGTTCCAGGTGAGGGGAAATATTTAAGGGGAGATTAGTGGCAGTCTATCTTCTTTTGAAATAAGTATTTTAAATTTAAATATTCACTTTAGATTTTGTTTCAGGTATGTTCCAGGTTGTGCTACTCATTAGCAGTACATTGATAAAATGACTGAATACATCAAATTTTGATAGATATCCATAGTTCTTTTAAAACAATAAGGATTTTAATATTAGCTGTTGTGTTATTATTTAGAATCAGTGCATACCACTTGGGATAAATCATCTCATTTACTTCATACGGTAGTTCTGTTAAGGTAGACAATACAATTTAACTCATTTTGCAAGAGGAAATTATGCTCTTAATCAGTTCTAGATATCCCCAATTTAACATAGCTCATAAACAAAAGACCAGGAGCAGAAATTTAGATCCAAACACTCTTGATCTAGAACCTGGAATTTTAATTTCTGTACCAACAAATGTGAGATCCCCACTTGGCAGTGGGGTCAAAACTATTTTCAAAGTAATGGTAAGGCAGTATTTACAGTTTTTACTTTCATAATTAGTTATGCAATGGAGTTTTCAATAGGCTTTATGCCATGTGATAGCCCAGCTGATTGAATGTGGAAGGTGATGTGAAATTTCAGCAGCTTCTGCATCTCTTAAACCAGACATTAGACTATAAAAGTATAAAATAACACTAAATTTTTATTAAAATTCTGTTTAGAAAATATTAAATAAATATCTTAATATTTATTAAGATATTAACATAGATTTATTTTAATTTTGTTTTTTATTTCTAACATGGTAAATATTTATAGATATAACCTACATAAATAAAACCTTCTTGGGTTCCTCAGTGAAGTGTAGTTTGAAGTATAAAAGGGTGGACATGGTGGCACATGCCTGTTATCCCAGTACTGTAGAGGCTGAGGGAGGAAGATTGTCATGAGTTTGAGGCAGCCTGGGCTACACAGTGAGTTCAACACAGCTTGAATTACAGAGTGAGACCCTATCTCATAAAAGCAAAACAAATCAAAGGTCCATTGACCGAAAAGTTTGAGAATTAGTACTCTATACTGATATCTTCAGTTTCAGGATTTTCCTTTTTGATATGTGTCTTGGATCTTTTTGTTCAGGCCCAGATTTCAGATAATCCAGCAATTTTATTAAGGATAACACTTTTCTTACTAGTTATCAGAATTATTAACAGTAATACTTGAGACCTTTGTATATTCTTTGAGGCTCTTTGCCTGCTCCTAGAGCTTCCATACAAAATGCTAGGATATAATTTGCTAAAGTTGAGTTAATTTTTATGAAGTACATGTAAAAAATGATACAAATAATGCAGTTTGTGTATGTGTTTTTATAATGACTGGTGTAGCAACTAGGATATTATTACCTCCAAACTTTTATCCAAACAAAAATGTGAATATCTGTTTTCTTTCTCATATAATGAAAAGAATGGATGTTTTTAATAGGATTTACCTATTGTGAATTTTCCAGCATTTTACAAGTATGGTAGAATATAGACACATAAGATGGCTTCTGAGAGAACTATTAATTTCTTTCATTTAACAGTTATTAAGCATATTACAGGTCCTGTGCTTCAGTACTAGGGTGATACAACAGATGTGCCTCGGTTTTTAAGACTCTTAAATTAATTGAGGGTGATACAACAACAATATAGAGAAAGATACTTTGGCAAAACTACTATAAAACTTCTCAATAATAATGACACTTTTATTCTTGATGATTATCTTTGATTTTATGACTAGAGTTGCATTTTCATGGGTATGATTTAATTAAATTTTACTCACACTGTGAAATGGAAATTACTGAGAGCTAATATAATGCCAAAGGATTTTGAAAACACTGACTCAATGATCTATATGTATTATCCCTCAAGATAAAATGAGATAATACTGTCTACTTAAGTGATAGACCCAGAAAAATATCCACTCTTGAGACTAAGTTGAAAGACTAGTTGAGTTTGTACATGTGATCATAAAAAAAAGAATACTCTAAATTTCAGGTTGAGGAACATGTGGGGGTAAATTTTAAACATCTTCATGTATGATTGTTATAGTGTCTTTATACCCCATTTATACTGAAAATGGTGATCTCAATTTGAATTTTTACAATCGTGACATCAGAAGTGCTTAATCTAACTATTACAACAAACATAACTAGCTTTTCAAAGGCAGAGGGACTTTAGGGAACGCTGTATGGTGATACCATTAGCCTGAAATTCAGAAGCAACAATTTGCACAGGAACAAAGCTTAAAGTTTCATAAAACCTACTGGTAAAATATTTATTGCTAAAAGTTTTATTCCAATGGAGTATGAGACAGCAGAATGTAAGACTAGATACCCCGTGTTCAGGTACACAGTATGAAGCTAATTTAGGTTAATATCTGAATGCTACCCTAACCATTCAGGTTGCCTAGAGCTCTTAGGGCCAAGCGAAAATGGCCTTGAACAGAGAGGTATATTTTAATGATATGTAGCTTAATGGTCAGTTTTACTAACTCACAGAGGAAATTAAAGGCAAGTACACACTGATCAAAATATATGGTGAATGTTTAATTTTTTAGAATTATTACAGTAAAAGACTCATAACCATTAATTGCTTTCAAACTACTCCTCCTCTAACACACTTATCCTATTGTTCTTGCTGCCGTCTGAGACAGTTCTGGAAGTCCTCTTTTGTATCTTTAAGAAATGTGATCAAAACTAAGTGAATGGTGCTGCTGAGTGCCATCAGACAGAAAAGCAGGCTCGTTAAAACATAACGATGTGCCTGCTTCTACCTTACTCACCTGATCTGGCACCATGCAACTGTGGTTCTTCCCCAAAGTCAAAATGACAATAGAAGTAAATGTTTTGAATCATCTCAGGATATTGAGGCAGCCACAGCAGTACAACCAAAGGCACTCAAGAGGACTTCCGGAACTGCTTTAGCTTGGCACAGGAGTCTTGACCCGCTCCATTTCCTACCTTAGGCAACTTGGTGGTTACCCACACTCAATAAGTTACCATATTGATGCTGCTCAGCATGAACACTACATGCATCGGCATACCATACTGCTGCCCAAAACTGTTGGACTCAGACCACCTCACCCTCCTGAGCAGCTGGGGCTAAGTGGCAAGAACAATAGGATAAGTGTATTTGAAGCAAAGGAACTCTTTTGAATGGCATTGATGGCAGTGTGTCTTTTACTGTAATACGTTTTTTAAAATATTAACATTCATTGCATTTTCCATACCTTGTAAACTTAACATTTCTTATCTTGGTATTAGTATCATACCTGTTACAGGACATGGAAAACATAGGAAATTATTCAGTATCATATTGCTGATAATTGGAAAATGAAAAGGCCTTATTTTTTATCATACCAATTATTGTTGAAAGAAAAACTCAAAATCCTCAACTGATGACACAGTACTATGATTTTTCTTTGGTAAGTTCCTCATCCCTGCCCCCCATTTCTACTAAGAGAATTATAGAGTCTCGAGAATGATTTGAGAACTTTATGTTTATCAGAATAGTGATGGAAGATAGAAGGATGGGGAGAGTGTGACAAGCATGGGAGTGAAAAGATTGCAACACTGATGTCACAGCCACCGTGGCTCTGGTCTAAGAACCTGGCCTGTAAACTTCAAGAAAAAGTTTTAAGATTAATTGCCATGGTGAAAGCTCTACCTTCTGAACTCATAAATGACAATATCATATTTGTTTATTTAGTGGTAGTGGGGTTAAACTCAGGTCTTTAGCACTGAGCTACATCTCTAGTTCTTTTACTTTTTTATTTTGAGACAGGATCTCACTAGATTTCCCAGACTGGGCTCAGACTTGGGATCTTCCTGCCTCAGTCTCCTATGTGTATTCTTTCCACAGATATTTTTTGGGTATTTACACAGAATACCAAAATAAATGAATTAGTCCTGTCCCTCCCTACGTTCAGTGAGTTTATAATCTAGCTGAAGAAAGTATGTTCCTGTTTTGTTGGGTGCACTTCTCCAAGCCCAGCGCTGCGCTGTGTGTGTGTTTGCACAACTAGTCTCCTGTGTCTCCCCCCATCCCTCCAGCCTCCCTTTCCCTGTGCCTTCCTCCTTTCTCCTTTCTCTAGCACAGAGTTGCCCTGTGCCTCAAAAGGCTGTTTTTTATTTTTCTGTTTTGTTTTCACAAATTGTTAACCTCATGGGGAAGGGAGAAAGCTACAAGCTGAGCAACCCTTGTTTCTGAAAATTAAAATGCAATACTACGAACCTCACCTAAAATTACAATATAGGTCAATAGAATTCAATTCATAATAAACCTCTTGTCATACATTTGTTAAAAATGAAATATAGCCCCAGCTGAGTCATGCTGAAGGCGAACTTTGTGAACTTTTAACTTACCTGTCCCAGCACCTCCACCATTTGCTTCAATATTGTACTGCAGTTGAGTCCAGAGCACTATCCAGGACTGAGCAGATGTGATGTCCTTAGCCTTTCCCCCAAAGCTTGCAGTTTCAGCTCTTTCAAAACTCTGTTCTGCATTTCCAGTGCATGTCCAATGAAGTTGCATTAGCTAGTAGGCACTGGAGCTACAAATTTCAGTCAGTAGTAATTCTGTAAAATTATGTCAGATAAATGTTACTATCGGATTTATAGAAAATGTTCTCCTAGTAGCAGTTCTAAAAACCAAGTTTATACCTGTGATGGAAGACAGTATTCCATCATACGTAGTATCAGACAGGCTTTGTCCTCAACTCACTTGGGTTCAGATCCACCCTCTGGTTTTATATCTGTGTGCAGAAATGCATCATATTCCTGTATCTCAAAATCAGACAGGTAAAATTAAATGGATCCTGAAAAGGGATCGCAGTTTTATAGAAGCTAATGAAATTGGTTTATACAATTTTTTTAAAAAGCAAATAAACATTAAGCAAATTTACTTGGCATCAGTGCTCTACTTTTTAAAAAATAAAAATCAGGGTCTATGGTAGATTTGTAAATCACGGAAAGACTTAAAAGTAATTAGTATATATTCTGGTTACCTCATGGTAGAACTGTGTCATTGTTGAAGTAAAACATAACACTTTGCATAAGAGCACTATAACAATTTTTGGAACACACTCCTCCCACATCACTTACTGCACACCAGAATATCAGAAGCTGGCCTGGTGTAGTGGCACATGCCTACAACTCCATCTATGAGGGAGGCTGAGGCAAAAGGATGCCCAGATCAGCCTGGTAATTTAACAAGACCATGCCTCAATAAAAAAATAAAAAGAGCTGAGGATGTAGCTTGGCACTTCCTAGGTTCAATCTCTAGTAAGGAGAAAAAGGGGGAGGGGAAAGAACAAGAAACCAGTAAAGAATACCATTTTCCCCCTTGAAATAAGCATAAGAAAACGGGCAAACAGATGAAGATTATAAGGAATTGTCATTCATCGTTTTCATTTTCTTTGGAAGTTATGCTTTTCTTCCTGAGTATGCCATATTTTATTTTTCTTACATTTCAAAATATACTCAATTAAAATACTTTTAAAATGTTTGTGTATTTGTATAAACATTTTTCTTAAATATATCCAGGTTACATCCTGAAGATGAAAAGCTAGTTTACCTTCTAGCTTTTTGTTTTGGTAAATGGAAAAATAACTTAATAAAAATGTATTTGTACTAAAAATGTATATGTATTTGTTGGCACAGTTTTTTTGAGAAATCTATCAGTTTCATATGTCCATAAACTTATATCCATAATTCTCTTGCTAATATTTGCAGTGATAAGGATATAAACTTTACACTTATATATACCAGGGTCCAAATATGGTTCTATCAGTTTTATCCTTTGTCAAATTTTTCAAACTCTTAGATCCCTTGGTTTCCTGTCTCTAAAGTTAAAATACTAATGTTTTACTCATGAGACTGTTGAAAGGGTTAAAAGAAATTATGTATTAAAAGTTCTTACAATATACTTTTACCCTCTGGAATATAAAATTTCCCGTAAAAATAGTAAGACTGAGTCTTAAAGGTTCCTGAGTAATGGAAGTGGTTTGTATTTGCTCTTATATTTTTTTTCCAGATCTAAGAATAGCTTCCAAATGAAGATACTCCTTTAAATGGAGTAATGCTAATTTATCTAGCTTACTGCTATTACATTGTACAGCTTGGGAAATGTGCTGTTTTTGCAGTCAGTTCATTCAAATGGTTTATGAATTAAAAGCAGAGGCCTATCATGTTCTAAGATACAGTAGTTCATTATTGCAAAATAAAGTATCCATTTGTTAGACAAGGACTGTCTACAGTGTCTGCGAGGGTAAACAGACCCACTCATAAGAATAAGTGTTGCCTTCAAATTTGTACTGAAGTATGCTGAAAAACATGTATACTATAGCTGTGATAATGAGCAGTACAGTAGAGAGAGGTGATTTATGATACCTGTTTCTGACAGCTATAGTGCAGGGATTCCCAGGGTATCTGATTACGGCATTAGCATGCTGACAGCTCAGCATTTAGAACATTATGGTAATTTATCCTGCCTATGCTGTCACCTGCACTGTCAGAGTTTCTTTTTAATGATGGTATAACTATTTTGTTTGTTTGTACTGCATTCTTTTCATTTGGTTAATGCTTTCTCATTAGATTGAACCTAGTAAATGAGAGTAATTAAGTGGTTCCTATAGCTCAGATGCAATGATTAAGTTGCAGAGCTGCTACTGATTATGTTTTGTCATTTATCTCTATTAATCTGAGAATAATCCAGATGATAAACACATGTAATTTTTTGCTAATGTTCAATAGACAAAATTTATAGTTTCTCAGTGGAGCCAAGCAGTAAGTATATATTCATGTATAAGTAGTAATTTGCTACACGTGGACCTGCTTTAAATATACATACTAGTTATAACTAAAATAAAAAGGAAAAATACTTTTAATTGACACATTGATTTTACTCTTCCTGAAATGTCCTCTTTTCCCTTGTCAGGGAGAGGGAACAAGCAGACTTAAATCCTTGTTATTAAGCAGGTTGAATCGCTTCTCGGCCTTTTGGCTAAGATCAAGTGTAGTATCTGTTCTTATCAGCTTAAGCAGGTTGTTTCTTCGACTTTTCTTTCACTCACCTACAGGAATAAGACTAAAATTTGTTTTAATTCTGATAGTTTGTCAACTCTTCCCATGTAATCTGATTTCATAAACTATAATTTATCATGACTGTAGAAGAAATTTTTTTCAACTAGATGTTAAATAATTGATGAGATTAATCTTTTAACAAATTAGGCCAAAGTGTGACAATAATAATGTGGAGTTATATATAAACATATATACATACATTATGCTATGTATTTGCTTATATCTGACATTTTTGCTATAAGAGGACATAGTTTCTAGAAGTCTGATGTAAATATTAATGGTTAATTAGCTTTTTAAAGTTTCTGTTAATAATGACAAAAATTGATACTTTTTTTACAGTGAAAAAGCAGTACATGCCAAATTCATACATTTTAGGCAAAGATTTTCACTGGACTCTTTACAGTTTACATTTATAAAAATGCAGTTTCAACAAATTTTTAAATCTACTAGTTTTAAGAAATTATATTTTGTGAAACTATTTTTAAAATACTTTAAAAGAGCATAAACTTGCTCGATCTGTCAGTATCTGTGTACATAGGCTACCCAGAATTTTCAATTTGTATACAGCTGATTGAAAAATTAAATGAAAGCTAATTATTGTATTTAATTATAGTTATTGCATTTATTTTTGAAAGAGCATTTTTGTACTTGAGCTTTTAGCTTGCTTCCATGTATTGTACTGCATTAGGGATTGCTTTTACATTTCGCTTAAAAAGAGCTTTCGAGCTCTGCATGTGCAGTGCCTTTATGCACACTATTGAATCTATGCAGAAATAAGCAGTATGCTAACCCTACCTGTCAGTTAATTTTAATAAATTTTTAAACGAAGACTTGCTGAATAAATCCTAAGTGGAATTTGATTCTTTACTGGTTCTTAATATATTCTTTGGCTTTCTTTCTAAAAGAATAGATTGTTTTTAAAAGGTATATTTAGACTACACAGTGGACTTCCTCCCCTTCAGGTACAGCAGTGTCTTTCATGAAGACTCACTAAAAATTGAGGCTGTCACAAATACGGAAGGTTATTAAATTCTATATTATTTTTCATACAATTTTAGAAGATTTAATATTTGAACTAGTAGAGATAATCACCTTAAGGATCAAATTTTCAATCTTACACTTAAGGCTGGTTTGAATAAAATTTTTGTTGAAATTATCAATTATATATGAAGTGGTGATTTGTTAAAGGTAGCATAATAAAAGAATATGCATTTCTGAAATTGTAGGAAATGTCTCTGATATCGTTAGTTAACTAACCAACCAAATACAGAAAGCTGTATGTTCTGACTCAAGTGTTAAGTATCCTTCTTTTGCAGGCTGGGATAAGAAGTGAGTAATGATGAGCGTTAGACCAGTGTAATGCTCTTTGAATGATAAGTTAAAAAATGAGAATCCCCCCCAAATTTTACGAGGTCTCGATAAATTTCCTGTCATTGTGTACTGATTTTTTAAAGTAAAGATTCTATAATACTTTAGGATGTGTTTGCAAATCTATGAGTTGTTTCTCTTCAGTACTTTGAAAGATGGAAATACTGTACTGTTTCTGATAAAGTGGAATATTTTGTTACTGAGACTAAGACTATTTTTAGTACTGGATATCTGTTTTCTGTCTGTGTTTCTGAATAGTAAATTCCTAAATGTCCTCTATGTTAAGGTAGCAGTTTTTTAAATTGCAGTTCTTAATTACCCCTCCCCATACCCCTTATCCCCACAACAAGGCGCAGAAGTCTGTTTGAGTTGTTAATGTTGGAATCACAAAATACAAACGTTCCTTTGTCTTTGGTTAAAAAATAATTATAAAAATGAGGTAAAGAGAAAATTCTTTTTTCTCCTTGTTGGTCAGTTCTGTAGAAGTAATTTAAAATACTGTATATTGAGTTCTTTGATCATTTCTCCTGGGTAGATTGGGAAAGAAGTCAAAGCTGAGGCAATTGCTTCTGGGCTCTCTTTCTGTGTGCCTGGTAATGAAACACAAGGAACCTCACCAAACTACATGACTAATGGCAACCTCCAGTGCTGCCTGCAATCAAAGATTAATTTGCTTTATCAAGTTTAAAGAATACTGGGTGATAAATCATGTCAAAAAGAAATAATCAGTCAAAGGCTGATGCTCTTTTCTACATATGAGGACAGGTGCCATGAGGCACACACTTGCTGTATGCAGTTAATTTGGGTTTAAGCATTTATGTTCATCTTAACTTCTACTCATTGATACTGGAATCAAATAATTTCTCTCATTAAGATCAACTAGTATCCCAACTGAAGGGCTGCTGTAGTATAAATCCAGAGTAATGTTTTCCCATTAATTTGTACATCTGTTCTCACATGAATGTTATTAATAAAAATGTGAACCACCTACACCAAATACAAGTGCAATGATGTTTTCTTCAGATCAAGATACCTGGAAATATTAACGAGATGTTTAATATGCATAATAAGTATCTGTATAGATATACATATGCTAGTTTCATTTTATTTAAATCTCTTTTTTTTTAGTTTGTTTTTTAAAGATAGAACTGGAATCTCTGTAAATATGTCTCTTGGGTTCATGATGTAGGGTTCATTTTAGATACAATTGTATTATAAGGAGGTGATCTTCCCAGCACTTTTAGCAGCAAAGCATTTTGAACAGTATCCAGCAATAATCTTGGATATTTTAGAGACTGTGCTGCCAGAATTCTTTTAAAATTGAGATTCAGAGTATTATTTTAGCAGAGTTTATTATTTTTAATTATAGTCATGTGAACTGGGCTTTAAAAAATATTCTTGGTATATATGGATATATATTGATTCCTAGTCTTTTCTAGCTTGCTATGCCTTTGATGACTAATTAGAAACTTAGAAATTACTAATTTTCCATTTGGCATACAGAGTTAGATAAAAATTCATCATAGACTTGAAATTTGGAACTATAGAATTATTCTTAAATATTTATTAAATTTTACTGTTGACATCAGCAGCCCCCTAAAAAAGAGAAAACTTGTCACACCAGCTGGGATTTAAGACTTCCTTTTAAACTGGATAGAAATTTACTTGCCTCTATTTGCATATTTATTTCACCTGAAAGTACTGTGGCGATGGGCAAGGTAATGAGTTCCTTCCAATATAAAAAACTTTTTAACCACAGACATATATACTATTTTGCTACAAACTGAGTTACCAGTGCTTATTAGTGATCTATCCTTATTAATTGCTAAGGCGTA
The DNA here is from genome assembly GCA_004027595.1 of Dinomys branickii. Classification (NCBI taxonomy): domain Eukaryota; kingdom Metazoa; phylum Chordata; class Mammalia; order Rodentia; family Dinomyidae; genus Dinomys; species Dinomys branickii. Next base: position 42,923 of record PVLD010005159.1, on the reverse strand, counting down.
CACTTTTTTTTTTCAGTAAAAATAGGTTTAGATTTCAAGACTGATCATTCTGTCCAAGCTCTAAATGTAGTGTTTCTATAGATGATAACTATATTTGTTTCAAGCCTGCTTTTGAAAATATTTTCCCATATCTTAGCAGTCTCCGTACGAAGCCACCTAAGAGAAATTTCTTAATTTGCTTTTGCTTAAGAAATGCATGTAGATAAATATATGAATATATAGCTATAAATATGTGAGATACATAAATAAAACTATAAAATCTTTCTGTTTTCACTTAGGTCCTCTAGAAACTTGGCACAAATTTATGGCAGAAGTGTACAATTATGTGTAACCTTTATAACCTGCTTTTACGAGTTCTCATCATTCTCCTTCTCTTCCTCTTACCTGTGCTTTATGCCTGGTCCTCATGTTTCACTATAATTCTTTTAATGTAAGTCACTGTACATAAATACATAGAATTCCCCTGACTCTAAATATTCAAAAAAGACAGTTCTTTGCTTTCAGAGTTTTAGTAGTTTGATGAATCTGTATCCATCAGCAGGTGAATGGGTAAAGAAAATGTGGTCTTTACACACCATGGAATACTACTCTGCCATAAAGAAGATAAGCTTGAATTATTTGTAGGAAAATGGATGCACTTCGAGACCATAATGTTAAGTGAAATAAATCAGATACACAAGCTTAAATATCACATTGTTTCTCTTACCTGAGAAACCCAGAGTAAAAATAAAGAGCAAAATAAAAGATAGTAGGAGGTAGGGAGAACGAGCACTGTCAAAGGGGGCAGGGATCAAGAGATGAAGGAATGGAATACAAGGGCAGAAGTGTAGGAATTGGATGTGTTATGTAGATGCACTACTCCATACATAGAATGAAAACATTGTATACTCCAAATATGTAGCCAAAAAAAGGAAGCAGAGAGGGAGAGTAGGAAAAGGGGGTGAAACAAGGAATGAAGATGTGTTATGTACATGCACCAACTTTCCACAAAGTGTAACATTATGTACTAGACACCTATACTAATAAACTAAAATTTAAAAATAATGAACTAGATTGCTTCTGAGACCTATTTGACTCAAATTCTAGCATTAGAAAACAAAGGATTTCCAGTTTCCATTTGTTGATGTAGAACACAAGAAAGAGCATTACACAAAACGACAACAAAGCAAACTTACAGTTTTTCTTGAGTCTGGCAGAGAACTGAAGTTTCAGAGCAATCACATACCCATGAATCTTAGCAGAGATCGTTGCTGGCTAGGAAACAAAGGGACATGAATACTTCCTCACCTGTGGCCACATCAGCATATACTATAGAGACAAATTAGACTACAGGAGTTAGTGAAAAGGTGGAGGCCATATGGCCGCTGCTGAGAAAAAGTGGCGCCCCAGATGGCCTTAGATATGTAGAGACTTTATACGTTCTGAGGGAGAGGGAGAAAAGGCAGGAGTCCTAAAGAAAGCTTCCTTCCTGAGAGAGGAGAGGGAACAACAGTGGAACAGTAGGCAGGACACAAAGCTTCAACTGAATCTGCCCTGCTTCCCCTACTGGGAAAAAATGTCTTTGTATAATGTGAAAGATAATCAGTGAAAACTCATTGCTGCTAAGAGAAGTAATTGTAGGGAAGGAAAGTCTTGTCTACCCACAGAGGGCAACAGGGATAAGAATATATCACATATAGGTACAAATTTCTTGTGATGAGTAAGACATATATATATATATATATATATAATATATATATATATATATAAACTTAATTTTTTTGTTTGTTTTGGTACCAGGAATCAAACTCAGGACCTTGTGGTTGCCAAGCAAGATGCTGTGCCGCTGAGCTATATCCAAAGCCCAATAAACTTAATTTAGAAAAGAATTTATACTGACAAAAGTTTAGACACATAGATCATTTGATCATTTGAGTTTTTTTTGTTTTTTTTGTTTTTGTGGTACTGGGGATCGAACTCAGGACCCTGCGCTTGCTAGGCAAGCGCTTATTCCACTGAGCTATATCCCCAGCCCCAGATCATTTGATCATGATGGAATCAGAAATACACTGACACAAATCATGTCTGCTGATGTTTTACAAAGATGCAAAGGAAATTTAATAGAGAAAAGATAATCCTTTCAACAAATTGTTCTAAGTCATTTGTATGTCCACATGAAAAAGTGTTTTCTCCCTATATCTAAGACCTTATATGAATTAGCTTAAAAATATTAAATGGCTCAAAGAAAATATTTACAAATAACATTGATGTCAAATGATTTGTAGATGAAAAATATAAAACGTCTTGAAATTCAACTGTAAGAAAACATCACATTAATAAATGGGCAAAGGATCCTTAACAGTCACTTAAATGAAGAAGGTAATGAATAAGTAGTATATAAATGTATGAAAAGAACATTATCACTAGGAAAACATAAATTGGAAACATAATGAAATACTATAACTATTTGACAACATTTTGTTTTTTGTTTTTTGTTTTTTTGGCGGTACTGGGGATTGAACTCAGGACCCTGCGCTTGCTAGGCAGGTGCTTATTCCACTGAGCTATATCCCCAGCTCCTTGACAACTTTTTTAAAAGATTCTAAACTCATAATACCAAGTGTTGGTATTATAAAACCCCAGATTCTTACTGTTACAGGTAAAGGTAGAATGAATTCTGGTGCTGGATCATACCCATATCAATATAAATTTGGTTTTTTCTATGTAAGTGAATAGATGCAGAAATAAATATGTGTAAACATATAAACATTTTCTTGCTTTGGCATTGAAAGAGCACAGAATCAATGAGACACCAGTGACAATGAATGCACCTCAATCTCAGATCTTGATTTCTAAATTCCATTTTTTGATAAAAGGAACTAGAGCTGATTGGAAAAGTGACTGATTCCAGGGCTGGATCAGGGAGAAAAAAGATAATCCTGGTAGCAAATAAGGAGGAAAGAAAGCAAGTACAGGAGGAAAGAGAATTAACAAAATAAAATAAGTATCCACAACTAATACTGAGATGCATGCACAGTTTAATAGTTAAATGGAGAAAGTGAGACAGTCCTTCCTTATGAGTGATTTCCAGTTAATAAATTTAGAAAGAATAAAGGAATATAAAGTCCCATTACGATACCACAGAAGTAGATGTTGCAGGAAGATCCACCACTAGATATTAATATTAGTGAACATAAACAACATAAGCAGGTTATTTTCTTGGTTTTCACAAGGAAATAGTATATGTCACAAAATATTAATTAGAAGATAATAGTCATCACTTTTTGCTGGAAAAATACATCAAGAGATCAAGATGGACATCACAAGTAATAAGATCTATTGACCTATCTCCTCTGGGCTAAAAATATGCAACCTCAATCTAATCATGAGGAAACATCAGACAAAAACAAATTGAGACACAATCTACAAGTAATTGCCCAGTAATCTCTAAAAATCATCTTGAGGTCTGAAAGTCAAGGAAAGACTAAAGAAATGAAGACGATAGCATTGGACATAAAAAGGGTATCAGAAGCATGGGTGAAAATGAAATTGGAAGCATGGGTCTACAGTTTGAAGTATTGTACCATGTTTTACTTTTGACAAATATGCTATTGTTTCAGATATTAACAGTGGTGGAACATTCTATGCTCTAAATAAACAGGATACAAGAATTCTCTACTATTTGTACAGTACAGATGGTACTGTACTAGATACCTAAAATATCTAGATACCTAAAATAATTTTTAGGTAGATACCTAAAATAATTTGCTAGATACCTAAAATAATTTCAAAGTAGAATGTTTTTATTAAAAACAAAAACAGACAACAACCATACTCCTTCTTTTTTTCCTTCCACTTTCATTTGAAATAGAGATAATTGCCCAGTGTAGGTCTCTAATGGACAAAGGGGATTTGTTTTTTGATATGTGGTGAAAGAGAATTTTTTTTTAAATATGTTGTCTCAGTGTGTTGATGAGGCTGACCCTGAACTCCAGGTTTCAAGGGGAGAACTGAAACCTCCATGGAGATAGGTAGCACACTTTTATTTTGTTTATGCCTCTACTTGCACTGTCTCACATATGTTGGCTTACATCAGGCTTATATTTATCAAATTTAACTGAACATCAGTTAAATAAAAGAATAGGCTACACTGTTCTAAGTGCTAGAGCTAGAAATATAATTGAATACATGTAATTGGACACCATCTTTTCTGTGAACAGAGTTGTGGTTGTAAAGAACAGATATCCTGTCATTCTCCACTTTTTAATAGTCTTCTGTTTTCTGTTTTATAGTAGGTCCTGCCAAATTCAAAAGTGCGTGAGTAGGAATAGGAGAGGGGTGAAATAGCAAATAAAATGAGGCACAAGAAAATTTTTCTTTCAAGTAATCAAAATATTTACTATAGTGGTGGTTATGCATCCATATGCATTTGTCAGGTTCATAAAATTGGCCAGGTTTACCTGTATTGTGCATTAATTACACTCAACTTTTAAAAATATCTTGGGTAACACCTTGATCTTATTCTTAGTATAATGTGAAGGGTAGATCTATGTTTCATAAACATATGAGAAGCTATTCCATGTCCAAAATATGCCATACTGTCTTCTCACTGCCCTCTACTTCACTTGTTTCATGAAATTGAATGAATGAATCAATGTATGAATAAATAACAGAAACTATTGTTGGTTATTTGTTCATATTTCAACAGCTTTGTGGTCATTCTATTCCCATGATAGGCTATCCTTACTCAAGGTCAAGACAAGAGCTCTTTCCCCATGAAAATGAAATAGATTTAGACACAAAAGTTCAGCTACCAGCTGTGGTGGTGCACCCCTATAATCCCAGCACTCTGGAGACTGAGGTAAAAGGATCACTGTGGGTTCAAGGCCAGCCTGCACTACATAGTGAGACCCTGCCTCATAAAACAAACAAGTGTTCAACTAAGTGAGGTAATAAAGTTGATTTGTCAAGAATAAAGCACACACAAAAAAATCAAAGACACACACTTTGGGCCAAGGATATAGCGCAGCGGAACAGCACCTGCCTGGCAAGTGTCAGGTTGTGAGTTCGATTCTTGATCCAAAAAAAAAAAAAGATATACACTTGGAACAAAAGACATAAACTAGAAAATTGGTTAACTAAAATAAGTCTAAAATCACAATAATCTAATACAGAAACATCTTTAAAATTAATGCATTTTGAACTAATGACAAATAATATCTATAGCATGGAATAGTTGGCACATTCACCATAGGCTTATATACATCTCGGTTTTTATTCACTCTGGTGGAGGCAGAGTTTTCAGCCTGTTCAGTGTATCATGTAAAAAATGTGTAATTGACCTTGCTTCGGAGTAAAATCAAAACTATTAAATTCAAAATTTTGGCAAATTACCAAAAAAATATATTGCTGGAAGGATCCAAGACCTTATCATTAGTTTTAGAGTCTTTTACATGATAATTTTAATTTAAAAGATAGTAGAAATTCTGCATGGTATGGGCTACTGGCTTCTGATCTTTATTAGTAATAAAGCTGTTGCTTTTTTCTGTGTTCTGCATCTCTATAAGAAAGGTTATAGAGCCTGTCTTTGCATCATAAGTGATTTTTAAAATCAAAACCTGTAACGTTTTGTTACAAGTTTTTTATTAAGAACTTTTTTCAATTGTTCAAACTGTAACTGAGGGGAAAATACTATTAGAGGGCAACTATTCAGTAATATGTTCTTAACCAAATATTCTATAAATGTATATTCCTGTTAGATGATGAGACCTTGGAATCTAGATTATAATCACTTTCTATAATGAAGTCTGAGTCAAATATTCTATCTTACTGCTTAAAGATATTTGACAGCATCAGATGCATGGAGCTCGGAATGGTAGCTTACAGCCTGCGGAAGCCTGAGACAGAACAATCACAAGTGAGAGCCAAGCGTGGCAATGCTGCTTCCAAATAAAAACATTTTTAAAAAAGGGTTGGGCATGTAGCTCAGCGGAAGAACTCTGGATTCAGTCTCTAGTATCATGTCAAAAAAGAAAAGAAATATTCCAAGTTTATTTAATGAATCATAGATGTCTCAGACCTAGAGCTCTCACTACAACTGATATTATAGGTTTGTTTACCTTTCCTTTCCAGGAATAAGTAATAAAAGCCTAATTTCTTGGAAGATGACCCAAGTTTATTTTCAATTTGAAATAAATCACAATATTTTGCACCTAATTATAATATGTAGTGCCTAAAATTAATGATTTATCAGTCTACCTGTCTTTATCTAGTAAACTAGTAGGATAAATGACTCCATGGTTGCTCAAAGACATGTAGCAGTTTACATACAATGCACTCACAAAATAATCTGTTATGAGAAGATATAGTTCCAGATTGAAAATTTGATCCTAAAGAACAGTAAAACAAGCTGGGTGTGGTGGTGTATGCCTATAATTCCAGCACTGTGGGAGCCTGAGGCGGGAGGATCACAAATTCAAGCCCAGCCTAGACAAATTAGTGATTTAGCAGAACAATAGAACTTTTTCACTTAATAATTCTTAAACATTTTTTGAAACAGTATTGATAATATCAGGGAATTATAGAATATTAGAACTGAAAGAATGTAGTTGGATAGTTTTTCAACTTGCTCTGTGATTTGGTACAGGAGAAAGAGCTTGGCAAGTTGTGGTCTGCTGCCGTGAAAGAGCACTGTAATCCATTCTATTTGTCTTCCAAATAGATGCTTACTTGAAATGGTTCCACATCTTTAATTTTTTTCACCATTTCCTAATTTTACAGGTGTCAATTTAAAGACCAGGTTGCAAATTACCTCTCCAATGTCATTGTAATTGTCATACTAAGATTTTCTTTGCTACAGTGTACTCATTTCTTCAATAAACTCTTAAGATTTGCTGTATCCTAGTCACTATGCTAGGTACCCTTAGACTGGTAGAAGAAATGGATAAACAAGTAATTGACAGCACCAATAACAAAGGGAATTTATGAAATGCCATATGAAAGTCAAGATGAGCATCCCATAGAAGTGATTGTTCCCAGCTGAGTGGGAGGGAGACCCAAAGACACAGAGGTCTGAAAGAGGTTAAGATGATTGCCCGTATTGGAGAGCTTGGTGGGATACAGTTTTGAGAGATATAGAAGCAGTGAGGGGGAAAGTTAGCACTGTAGATGAGAGGAACTGGGTTGAAAAGTGTTCCACAATAAGTTAAGGGAAGGTTTTCTCTTGTAGAAGATACAGTACCATTGGAGATTTTCAATTAGATAAGAGAAGTGGTCAGTCGCTTATTTATTTCAAAAATATTATTCTGTTGTCAGTAACCTAGTCCGAGGGAAAGAGAAATACAAGCTATAGGTTGCCCATCAGCCATTACATTTCTTTCACTTATTGGTGACTGCAAATAGTGCCCTTATCACCTTCCCCAGTGGTAGTTGGTGTCCACTGTGTCATCTCATTTTGTTAAAGGTACTTCGTAGCCTCTGCCTGCCACATCAGAGCATAGATCACATTTGGAGGGCTTTGAAAGGAAAGTGACTCTGTGAAATCCCTTTTTGTGTTTTGCTTCACTTGAAATGACATTACGACCTAGTAAGGCAGGATAATTTGTAGCATATCATCATCTTTGGATGTCACAGACTATGTAGTGCTTTGCATTGGTTCAGATGAACTGAGAATGGGAAGGATACATGATTTTTATATTATTATTTCTCTTGAATATTCTTGCTTGTGATGGAGTTTGGCCCCAGGCATAAAGATACGTGGTGGAGCAGCCTGTTGGGAGAGCATTTTATGTTTCCCTTGGCTTTTCTATGACTAAAACCAGTGTTAAATGATTTGTGTGGTATTTGCATGTTATTAAATTGAAAGGGCTAATTTTTTATCAAAAAGTGGTTTGCCATATGCTATGAGGATTAAATATTAAATAGGGTTTCTATATAGAAAAGTCTGTCTAGGTTTTTTGGGTTTTGTTTTTTTTTAGTTTGAATTACTTTTGCTAGTAACCTTTGCAATGGCTTTTAAGAACCCTAAGGTTTAGTTTCTCATCTGAACCCCCAAATGTGTGGCTCTTGGGTTCTTGGGATTGAACCTTTTTCCCCACTTTGTGCTTTTAGGGATTGAACCTAGGGCCTTTACAGTGAGCTATATCCCTAGCCTTTTTTTTTTTTTTTTTTTTTTGAGATAAAGTATTACTAAATTCACAGGACAGGCTCAAATTTTCAGTCATCCTGCCTCAGCATCCCAGAGTGCTGGGATTACAGGCATGGATCACCATGCTCAGTATTTAAAGCCCAATTTTCCTGGCATTGTGTAGACTTGGCCAGCAGGGTGGCAGTATTCTAGATAAGCCCATACCTCACCATCCCCTTCTGCAGACTCTAACCCATCTTTGTTTTAAAACAAATCATTTTTTTACCTTGTCCTAACAAGATTCATTTGTCTTTCTCTAGTGAAACACAAAAAAGAACCAAAACTTTTCTTTGGAATATAGTAGGTCACTAGCAATAATTTGACTAGTAATAATAATTTGACAAACTGATAATTTCACAGACCCAAAGAGTTGACTAGTCCTTGCTTCTGTATAGGCTTCTTCTGTTTCTGGCCTCTCTGTACTTTTCTCACAAGCTCTCTTAGGAATTTCTAGATGTTTTTATGCTAACAAAAATCAAGAAATATCGTTTTTTAAAAAGTCCCAGCAGTAGAGAAAGATTGCATAAGGAACAACTAATTGTATAACTTCAAGAAGTCTCATACTAAAAGTTGCTCGTGACAGTAATGAAATTGTAAATTGAAATAGTCCCAAAGTACAGTACATGTCATATCTGTTTTCTTAAAAGCTATATAATGAGCTGTATGCATCATTCCTGAGAAATAGTGTGTCCGTAGGGCTGTATAATACCTTGCTTCTCTTTTAAAAACCAACAGTAAAGGTAGGGGAAAACGTAATTATTTGGATTATTTAATTAGGAAAGTGGGCTAGGATAGCATTTTGGAGGAAACTGCATAGGGCATGTGATAAATCCCAGGAGGAAGAATAAACATTTATTTATCATCTTTTATAGGCAATGCCAAATATGTAACATTGATTTTCCTACTTCTTGAACAGCCCCATGAAATTCTGCTTCTTAGCATTGGTAAGACAATGCATCCAAGATTTGCTTTCTCTTCCTTCCTCGTCAACTTGGTCACTGAGGGTAGATGAGCAAACAGTAATTACATCTAACAAGGATAAAGACTAAATTTATATGACATGAATAAAAGAGTTGGAAGAAGTAGAGTTTATAAGCAATATGCCTGAAAGATTTGGGGCATACTAAAGAGCAAGTGAGAGTTTCTTTTGTAAAAAGAGCAAAACAAGAAAACAGAATTATCAAGAAAAGACATGTCATAGATTGTGTAGCTTCTATGTGCTTGTAGTATATTCTGCCAATTGCTTCACACATGCCATCAGTTTAAACTTCACGGTAGTAATGTAGAAGCACTCTCTTTCGCCTTTCCCAGAGAGGAACCTGGGTGTCACCTGATTGCATAGTTTTTATACACATACACCTAGTAATTTTTTGGACAGAGATTAAACTCAGATTGTGCATCTCACATCTTCCAGCAACAACAATAAAGTATGTCATATGCTGTGTATTTTTCTAGGAGACATTTTCTGGTAGAGAGCCAGAATTCACAAAGGGGTTTATAACTCTCCAGAACATAAGAACTTCTGTATTATAGTATCTTAAGGTGAGAAATGCAGGTGGGAAAAATTGGGAGTGCAAGTACCCCTGTTTTTCTATTTCCTTTCCCAACTTTTTCTCAGGTAATAGTAGCAAGTTAAATTGGTGGGGACGGAGATGTTCTTCACAGATGTTTTGTTAGAGAAAGGAGTATAGTGTACTGGGTGAGAGTATAGAGTATAGGTGTTGGATCAGAATTGCTTCAACTCTAATCCTACCACTTACTCTCATTCACTTGCCTCAGATACTACGCATAGTTGCACTTTCAGTTTCCTCATCTCTTCAACTGGACTAGTAATTGTACCTACCTTGTGATAGCGCATCAAGTTGATAACTATGTAAATTGCTTAGCATAGATAGTGGTTCTCTGCAGAGATGATTTTCACTTCCCAGGGTAATTGGACTCTATTGAAAGACATTGTTTGTTATCACAATTCAGAGGAGTGCTGCTGGCATCTTGTGGATAAAGGCCAGGGATGCTGCTAAACATTTTACAGTACACAAGACTTCCCCCAATCCCACACCAAAGAATTATCTGACTCAAAATGTCAGTAGCAGGTAGGACAAGAAACACAATGGCTACATATACGATTGAATAAATATTTGCTATTATTTTGTGTTAATATCTAAGAAAAACATGAAAGAATAAGGGAAATTATGATACACTTTTAAGCAACTAAAGGAAAGTAAAATTTTAGTCTCAGATAACAAATGACTTTATTCATAGTCAGAAATTCAATATGTGGAGAAACCTACTTAAAGGTTGTGAAATTTTGATAAATGAATATGAAATGATATCTGGGACTATCAGATTTGCTTTGTAAGCAGTTTTATAAATTTATCCCATCTAGTACTGATGTACTTACAGAAGTACCTTTTAAAGCAATTCATAATCATATAAAGGTAACTGATTGAGAGTGTAGTCTTTGATATTATTCTGACTTGTGTTCAAATCCCAGTTCTGTCTTGTACAAACTATATAACTTAATAGATGCATAATTTCTCTAGCCCTCAATTTCTTCAGTGATAAAATTGTGATATTAATCTGCTTCATAAAATTATCAAATTGATTAAATTAGATAAGGGATGTAAAGCATTTGATGTAGTGCTTCATCTTAATGACTGCTCAGTAAATAGTAACTACTCATATAATCTTCATCATCGTCATCCTTGTCTCTGGTACTCCAGTACACACAAGTGAAGTGGTAAAACCTGAGGGAGTCCACTAAGAAGTGGATTGCTGATAAAGTACCCTGACTAAGCTATCTGACTGTACATGTGGAATTCACCAGTTCTCTAAAATCATCTTCACTTTCCTGGCCACTCTACAAAGTCTGTCTTCTAGTTTGATATGTACCAGCATGCATTGTTATAATTAATCCCTAATCCTTCTAGAGATATTCTGGATGTTTTATACTACTCTTTTTATTGATATTTAAATTATGCTGAATTTTCACAAATACCCTTTAAAGATGGTGTATGGATGGAAGGAAGGAAGGAAAGGTGGATGGATGGATGGATGAGTGGATGGATGGGTGGATAATTTGAAGAGGAGAACTGTATTATCTATGACTGCTCTTTCATTGCATGACTGTTAATTGTATTCTTTTAACTTACTGTGGTTTCGGACTCCTTCTAAATTATATGATAATCTCCTTTGAAGTCTCTAGCTTAGTTTGTTCAGAGGCAAACCAAAATATAGATTTTGTGAGAAATAATAATGTATAGTTTTGTTGTACGTGGAGAAAGAAGTGATTCTTTTTTCTTGCTAGAAACTAATTGATAGTAATTTCTGTTTTCACACACTTCAACAACAAAGTCCTTAGTATCCTTTTGTTGTGTTCTTTTAAAAATAATTGCCTAAAAATAATCTAAAGAATGCATTGTAATTTTGAAGATAAATTTCATACCTCTCTAAAATAGTGAGAGAAACCAATAGAAATCTCATTTTAAAATAACAGATCTCCTTGGTAAACTTGTGATTTTGCGGATTGTCAGTCTTCATCCTCTGCAGAGCAGATGTGGAAGAGGCGAGTGAGGCGTGTGCAAGGAAAACCCAGCAGCTTTGGCAAACTGGCAAATGCTTTCTGATTTGCTAAGCACCTGCTTTTTTGTATTCAGACTGTCCTAACCATCTGCTTTTATATTCTCCTTACCCACTGTCAGCCATTTTGGAGTTTTAAAAAGCTTTCAAAATGGTTCAGAATTTGTACAGTAAACAGGAATGTAGCAAAAACCTGTGCTTTTAGGATCTCCCTTTTAATCTTGAAGAGAATAGTTACTTTTTAACTTAGGTGTACTGTGTTCTGGTAGATAGTTAAGATGGTTTTTTCCCTCCTTAATTACTTATTCTCAGGCGTCAAAATTTAAATTGCCTAAATAGCTATTTGGCCATAGATACTACACACATAGTGATTGTATGTAAATGATGTTTTCTGTATCCCTTCTCATTAAAAAAAAAAAAGCACTGCACAACTTAATGAAAGATCCTCACTTTTTATGTTTACTGTCTAGATACGCAAATTTTTTTCTCAACAAAAAATTAATCTTTAGTATTTACAAAGTACCTATTGGTTAATGAGTGTCGTGCTAGGCAGTTTGTTGGCATAAATGAAAAATTTTCCACAGACTTTTAAGGTATCTGATATGTACTATTGTCCTTATAGATGATGAAATAATTTTTGAAGAAGTTTAGAAAAGTGTTCATTCACACTTGAAACTGGAGATTTGAACTCTGGTTTCTCTGGCTCTTCAAAAACATTATCACATCGAAGAGACAATTTAGTATGTGATAGAAAGTTCCTGTCTAAAGAATCAGAATGGTGCATTCACCTTAGTTAGAAATGGATATATCCTTTTGACTTGTCAAGTTTCTGGCTGTCTTCTAGCCTTTGATAGTCTATGGGTATTTTAGTTTCTTCTCATCACTGGGAAATATTGGCACTTAGTCTTCTGCATTTTTAAAACTTCTTAAAAATGCTTTTACTTTTAAAAGAAAAGGAACAAAATGTGACCTATTTACAAAAATTTATCTCAAATAATTTTATTTTTTCTTAAAATATATGGCTATCTCTATTACTTACGTCCTGTAATAACCTTTAAAGATTATCGTCAAAATCAAATGGCTATTTGGTTGCATTCTTTTAGGCCTTTTACATTTCCCAGAGTGTGGTTTGTGTAAACCAACCCCACAGATGGAGTAGATGGAGCTTCAGTTTAAATTATTTAAAAGTACAGTTTTAAAAGATAGACTCCATATTTATATTTCACTTTTTTAGAGCAAAGCTTAGAAATATATAGACCTTGGGTCTCTTTGTCCTAGAAAGTATAATACTAAAGAGGGACACTCAGGATTTTGTTTTCCTTTGTTTTGGGGTTTGTGATTTTTTTTTTGTTGGCTTTTTGTTTGATCAGGATATTGATGATGTGAACACTTTTAAAATATTTAAATGTAAAAGTTTCCTTTAAGCTGAGAGAAAATAAATTCTACTGTCTATGCTATAAATAAAATTTATAGAATGTTTTTTCCAAATAATGGCGTGAACTAAAAATACAAGTGGGCTTAATAAGTCTATCAATTAAAGATTCTCCAACTATTTTAGGAAAGAAATAGAGCTACCTCTCTGACTTTAGAAGTTAGTGATTAGTGGGGTATATAGTTCATTGGTACCTTAAGGGGGGACAGTAATGACTAGACGAGCCGTTGAGCTGATGCATTGTGTCTTTGTATAATTGACTTAGACATATATAATTAACCTTGGAGTTTCATCTGGTTTAGAAAACCAAAATTGTCACCATTTTGCCATCTTAGCATTTCTTTTCCATTCCCAGGTCTACTTCTCTTCAGTAATATAACTGAAGTGATGGGGGGGGGTCCTGCACCAACTTAGTATTTGCTTTTGAAACTGTGGATTTGGTACATATTTAATTGAACTCTTGTGAGTAGATTAACTCCCCCAAACAATTGTGTGTGAGGACTGGGGACATTCTCAGTTTAGGAATAATGAAAAATAAAAATTTCTAATTGAATAAATAATTAGAGAAGTAAGAAACAAAACAGATTTCCGTGAAGCTCATAGTATGAGATCACAGAATGATGAAGCCTGCTCTCTTTGGCTGTAGTTCGTGATGTACTGTGTAGGTGAACAAATCTTAAGCAGTGCTTTTTCCATAGGGCACCTCTCACTTAAAGATTCCTTGTTGCCTACTACACCAGACCAGCACTCTTAGGCTTTTGTGGTCCTGCATTATCTAGCTTCCCCTCCTCGCCAGCTTCAGTTCACAGGGCCTCTTCTGTCACCTGACTTCACCGTCTGCAGCTTGAATTATATTATTCTTCCTTCTGCCCCCAGTCCCCGCTTTAATCTCTATTCAGGGTTCTATTCAAGCATCTACACTTACAGTTCTTAGTATATCCGTTAACATTTAATTAAATAATAATTATGCTAGCACCAATTTATTTATTACATGCCAAGCACGATAATAATAAAGTTTTTACATTAATAGTACCTTGTAAACCTCAAAATAATCTTAAGATGAAGATATTATGAACCCCAATTCTGTAGGAAAGCAGTTGAAGTAAGAATACATAGGTAGGAAGTAGCATGCATATGATTTGACCTTAGGTCTGTCTAGTTCTAAATCCATTAAATGTTGAAGTGTAATTCTTTGTCTTGGTTCTTAAGCATGTTACACTATGTGTCCTTAGCAAAGTTTGAGGAAAGGAACAATGTCTGTATATATCTTATATGTGTCTAGAGTAGCATAGTGCTAGATCATCAGCTTTTTTCCTTTTGAGTGAGTAGATATGGTTCAGGTAGGGTGAGGTGGTCAGATTTTAAGGCCAAAAAGAGAAATTAATGAAATTCTACACATTTTTCTGAAGTAGATACAGTTAATTATAATAGTGTCTCCTTAGAAGACAATGGATTGGAATCAGTTTTTAAGAACTGCAAATTAGAAAAGAATTTTATAGTAGCTACAACAATGTTATTTGTGGCTAGATCAATGTCATTCTTTTTTCTTCTTTCAATATACAAACACTTCTAGTTACAAACAAATGTAATTGGCTACTATGTGCTAAACAATGGACACAATATTGACTACATAGAAAAGTAATACCATCACATACTGGTAGAAAGCACAAAGCCAACAGGTTCAATCTTTGTTTATTAATATAGTTAGGCCCATGAATGATATGCACAACAGTGGAGACATCTGATAAAATCTTAGGGAGGTGAGGGGAGGATTCCTTAAGGATATTTGAAGTTTCTCTTAGCGTTATTCCTGTATAGCACAAACATGTAAGAAAGGAATAGACATTTCATATTGGTGCAGAAAGAAAATGGAAACGCTTAGCTTCATATTTTTTATTTCCCATTCAAGACTGCAAATCTGAGTATATCAATTCAGTTCATATTACTTACCCAATTAAAAAGATTAACAACAGAATGAATAGTTCATCTTTTTAAAGGAGATAATTATTAAAACAAATATCCTTTCTCAACCCTTGTTTGGCACCAAGAGCCAGACTTTTCTCAGTCTGGTCCGGGCTTAACTTGAGGTATTTTTCATATATTGAATGAAATAGCACTTAATAGAAATTTTAATTTGAATTGGCTAGAAGAAGTGAGAGTGAATACATATTTTTACTTGGTAGTTAGGAAGCAGCACTCTCAAATAATAAAAACTGAATAGTAAACTGAAGAAGCCATTTTACTACGTAAAGCCAAATTTTTAGGAAATGCTTTAATGTTATACATATGATTTTCCCACTTAAAATGTGGAGTTAGTGATATCTGCTCCCAAGTACTTTGAAGGTACATTGTTAGTGACACATATGAGAGTGAATACAATGAGTGGCCTTCCTTTAGCCAAAAGAGGGTAACCTAAGTAATTAAAGATATAACATAAAATATTATGAGTAAAATGGAAGAGGATAGAAAAAGTAAATATTTTGTTATTTTTCTTGGTTGCAAATTGAGAATTCTTAACATTTAAAATCAACTACAGTTTGGGAAAAGATGATTTCAGCAAACAAGCATTTAATATTAAAAAGAGATAAAAACAAGTTAGGAAATATGCCAGGAGTTCTACATGTATAAACATTTTATAGAATATTATTTTTTACTAAGGTAAAAAAAAACCCTCTAAATAACTGTGAGGTTGAAATAAATTTACTTCATAAGCTGTTTAAAAATATACCTCCCACAAATTCTTAATTATGAATTATTATAAGCTAATTCCAAAAGCGGCGGAAAGAGATCTAACTGGAGAAATGAAGTGCTGTAGAACATACATTTTTATTCTTTATAGATTGTCATCTTGAAGTAAAGATGAAATGGAGAAAATTTGTGTTTTGAAAACCAAAGCATTGTTCATCATGCATAATTAAACAAAGTTGAACTTTTGTAGGTATGAAACAAATAAGCCATAGCTATTACAGGAAATGGAAGAAATTAATAATAAAAGACAATACATTACCTCATAAGTATATTTTTACCAGGATTTTAGAAGATGAAAGCATTAAGCAAATACCCTGATTAATTTAACAACTTAATCCTGGAATTTCAAAATTCATGTATACATACACAAAATTAGTTAACTTACTATCACAAAGTAAGGTTTTAAAAGCAGTTTTTATGGATATCTGCAATATTTTTTAAAGACTGACTTAGAACCAAGTAAAACATGTTCGGGGGAATTTTTCTTAAATAATCAAGTTTCTGTATCTTTCTTAAAATACAGTACATACTAAGGAACACAGTTGGGTATTTTGCCTTACATCTAGCAGTCTTGACTTTTATAATTTAAGTAACTGCTGTGAGCTATAATTTTTAAAAGACTGTATGACACTAGGAACATTAGAAAAAGCATACTTTCTTAGTTCTCAGTAATTGAGTAAAGTTTAATCCTGATTAAAAATCCTTAAATACCTTTTTTGGTACATAAAATAGATTATCAAAACATTTTAAATAAATTTAGGAGGATTTTTAGAAAGTTCAAATAGCATAAAAGCAGTTTTCTTAAATAGCATTTATTTTTATATTTGGAGGACATTTGTATATCATTTTATTTTTTTTCCTGTCAGCAATTTGGTAAAAACTCCACAATTTGCCAAAACAGTTAATAGGACACAAATATAGACATTTCATGTGATGTACCATGTAAATGTAAACCTTTGTAGTTACATGTTTTTGTAGCAAGAGAATTGTTTTAAAAGGCATGTAATTTATTAGCTATTGGTAGCTTCTTTATTGCCTTGCCGCACTGCAGTAATAAATAAAAGAAAGTGAACTGATTTTACAAATGGCACACAAGGTGCACATTTTGTGGGAAAAAAGTCTTTTTTTAAAGAATTGGCATTAAATCCTTTTTTTGTGATGACAAAGAGGCTAAGAGTGCAAACTGTATTTTCTGTTTATCGAAAACAGTCTTTTTTTCTCCGGGGCATTTTTTCCTATGATCATCAAGGGATTTCAAAAGCAATAAAGTGTGGAATCATTGTTCGACTTGAACAGTATTAAAACTTAGGTTTTAATTTCAGTGAAGTAATAAGATTTGAACCTGTCTCACATTACAGCACTGTAAGGCATTTAGCAATTGTATTTTAAAGGAGGTTTTTAAAATGCAGCTCACTTGTAAGCTAACTGTCTGTCAGTAATTAATAGTTTTTCTTCAGCATAGGCTGTTGTGATCAGACCAAGAAATATCTGGGTTTTTAGTACACATTATGATAATTGTGAGTCTTTATTCCTAGTTAGTCTAAATGTTTTATGATTTTCAGTTTATTTGCTGAAAAAGAGAGTGATGTAAAACTAGTCTGTCTCTGGACTTTTAAAAATATGAAGGTGCATGTACATTCAATAAGTTTTCCACCCAACAAGATTATATGTCATTTGACTCATTCATTAACCAAATATTATATCCTTCAATATCATTTCCTAATTTTAGACATCACATTATTTGTATATGTAAAAATATTGCCAGATAACATACTGTATGTAAAGCTAAACCCAGACTGACAGTCTGGATTGTTCTGTACTCAGTGTTGAAACTTATCTTTACATCTCAAAATAAAGGTTTAAAATATGAGCATTTCTATTAAATCATGTGGCAACATACTGCCTGATGAAAGATTGTATTTACCATTTTGAATTGCTATTGAAAATAATTGCCTCTACAAAAGGAAACATCTGTATGATAGTGCATGGTTAAAGCTGCCATCAATTTTTAACATTTGAGGGTTGAGCTATGACCTTTTATGATGACTGTGAACAGTAACTGCCTCCATTAGCCATAAGTTTTGTTTCTTTATTTTAGTAGATGCCCTAGACTGTAAATATTAGAGAATCTAAAATAAATCAACATATTATCCTAAGGATACAAAATGTAAGAGCTATTTGTGGTTGGGAAGCTTTGACAGATAGTTTGGATGAAGCAGATGATTGCCTGCCTAGCGTATCTGGTCTCCATTGCTATGCCTGCAGGCAGTTTAGTGCTATGGTTGTATATTGATGTCAGGGTTAGTACTGAGTGGCTAGCAGTGACAGATGTCTATAATTACAGGCAGTGCTTCCAGTATTTCTGAAAAGCCAGCCTATATTGAACAATTATCTTATTTCTGCCTTGCCAAAGAGCATGTTCCAATTGCTAGTATTAGCAATGGTGACTATAGCGCTTCATCTGCTGCCTTGGGACAAATGTGGGAAAAGCACTTGGTAATAAAACATAAATGTAAAAAATTTTTTCAGCATTTAAATTAGTTAAGTTCAGTGTTTTCCTAATTTTTATTTTCCCATAGTGTTTCTGTTGAAGGAGTCTTGAAATATAGAAGCCCATTTGGCATACTTATTGGGATTTTGCTTTCCCCTAGGCCTGAGTAGCTCCCCAGCGCCAGTATCCCTTGGTTTACTGAATAGATGTGTTTAACCAAGTTGGCTTTTAAACCAGTTTTCTCCATTGTGAATTATATTTTCTGATGGGTTCCCATTACAAAATTGGAAATGCTTTTTCATAAAAAATTTCTCACACCCAGTAAGATTGGGTGGCTACTTTTTAGGGGAAAAACTATACAATAATAGAAAATGCTAAAATGTGATAAATAGCTCAATATACTAATGGCTTTACATTGGGTGAGAATTGTAGTTCTTAAGTTGTTTTTTCTTCTTCTTCTTCTTCTTTCACACCAGCCTACTGCCTTCTTTTAGCCTTTTGGCCACTTACTGTCTTTTCCTATCTCAGTTTTTGTGGCCAATGTCTTCCATGCTCCCTCTTGGTCCATTTTGCTGATTCCTCAGAAATATTTCCATGCTTAGTGATACAAGTTTGCAGTTGTCTTTCTTTTTATCTGACCATTTGCGTTTATGAGACATGGACAGTAATAACACACCTGCCAAGAGGTACAATTGCCTGAAACATGATACTCTTTGGCCTTTTTAAAGTTTAAGGCATTGGATATGGTATACCCAATGCTATAAGTTTGAAATTTTTTTCGGGTAACATAAAATGATAAATATGAAACTTGTATAAATGCAGTTTATCTTCAACCTTAATCTAATCTGTATTGGATTTGTACTTTTTCTTTAACCATTTTGTTGTTATTTCTTTTTCTCATTTAGTTTTCTCAACAGTCTTCTACTTACCAGGTTTGATTATCTTCATTTTACAGAACATAGAAGAAAAAACAGAATTTCAGAAAACTTAAAAACTTGTTCAGTGGCAGAATTTGAAAACCATCCTACTCTATATATCCTGTTTGCTTTCTACTATGTCATAGTCCCCACTGACGTAAGTGTTTAGACAGGAGTTCAGTCATGATCACTTTCCAAGTGTGATGACTGTTAAGACCAACACCAGGGGCCGGGGATATAGCTCAGTGGAATAAACGCCTGCCTAGCAAGCGCAAGGTCCTGAGTTCGATCCCCAGTACCGCAAAAAAAAAAAAAAAAAAAAAAAAAAACATCTTATATCAGCAGTACGGTTGTGGGCTGGGGATATAGCTCAGTGGAATAAGCGCCTGCCTAGCAAGTGCAAGACCAACACCACAACTTTTATCCCTATATTAGTGTTATTTCCCAAGGAAAACAAAACCTCGTTTCTGCCACACAGATTGAACTTCTAGTGATAGTTACCCATCAGTCACAAGAGACCTAAACTAGATCCTAGATATTTGATACAATTCATTCTACAATAGAGCAGTGACACAGAGCCCATAGTTAGAGATTAGTGATGTATTTCTATAAGGCAGGCCTTGTCTTTTCATACTATGAAAGAATGGCCTTTGGGTGGCCCATTGCACACACACACACACACACACACACACACACACACACAAATCTTTTAATAATTTAAAACTCTAATGATGTTCTGGAACCTCTTGTCTGTGCATTTAGTTTTTTGAAAAACTTGAATTGGATTGGCTCAGCTCATTGAAGTGAACTGGAAAGATGGTAATGTATTGGACATAGCAATGTAAATCATCTTCTTAGTCAGCGTGTTGAAAACTTACCAGGAATATGTGAAGCAGGGACTTCTGATGACTCAAAAGATAAGGATGAGGGTTTCAAAATTGGAAACTTAAGTGATGCAGATGAGTCCTTGACTTAAACATTACCTTCTTTCCCATTGCTTTTCTTGATCCTATGTATCTTTTTAGAATGCTGACAGACTAGATTCATTACATAAATTAGGAGTTATGCTACCTTTCATTAGAACTCTCTCCCTCCTAACCATTCTTTTTAACCATTACTAAAGCTATTTATATACCAATTTAGAAAATATATCTATTTTCTAGCATTTAATCCGAATAAAGTAGAAAAAAGAAATGTCATCTTGGCACATGCCAAGTAGCGCACTTAGAGAAATATTACTATGGACCAGGGCTGTTCTACATAAGTTAACTATTTTCATCCTTTTAAATACTTTATAAATTAAGCCCTACTGTCATCCTCATTTTACATTTCAGGAAGCTAAGGTCTAAAGAGTAATCAACTTACTCAGAATCACTCAGGAAGTGGCAGGCTCCCACTAGTCTTGGGCATCAGAATCTATCCCCAGCTACTTCACAAAATGCCTCCTAGTGATAGTTTCCTTTATTTAGCTATTCTTTCTGTCATACAGATGAGGAACTTGAATCTCTGAGAGACTAAATAATTTGAGCTACAGAATTAATTCATGAAATAGAAATATTTATAGAATGATTGTTATCTGCCACACACTGTGCCAAGCTAGAAAGTGATGGAGTCTCACTCAGATCTTCATGTGCATTGCACTACGCATTACATTCTGTTTCCTCCTAGCTTAAGTTACCTAAAATATATACTCAATAAATTTGCCCCTTCCTGTTTTCTTAATAAGAAGAGAATATGCTTCCTGAATAGGGTATTTCCATATATTGTCTTGGTCCACCTCTTGGGCTTCTGCATACATTTTAGCGAATTTTCAACATAAGAGACTAAGAAGATGGAAATAAGATTTAGCCTTTCATTACAAATATTGCCTGCTCTGAGTTAAAACCAGATACTAGTATTTGAGGGAGTTACCAGGCCATTAGAAGGTGAACTATTGCATTGCATTTGGGTAAGTTAAAGTTTCATTAATTAGACTAGTGTGAAAGAGAAACCAAATGTCAGAAAGGAACAGTTTTTAGTAAAATTTAAGAATATAATGAAAATAGTGAATTTGGCAGAGTAATAAAAATATAAATGCCATTGACACTTTTCATTCCTTCAGCCATTATTTCTCTACTGTTCATGCCACATTTTTCTTCTCAAAGAGAGAAAGAGTTAAGTATCCTTGGGAGGAAGATAAAGAAGTTGTTTTATATGTAGGAAATGGGACATGATTTCAGAGTGTCAATGTGGAAACAAATAGTTTATAGGAAACATGCATGATTAAAATAAATATGCTAAAAATACAAATAGAAACCTCATAATGATTTTAATATATCCACCATGGCTATAGTTTGCAGTGCCTTTACAAAGGGTTTGGCTGAGCATGTATGTACAAGAATGAGATTAAGTGATAAAATATTAAATATGATTTACTTACCTTCTGAATGACTATAGAAATTAGTTTGTTTTAAGATGCATTTTGGCCCATCAGAAGATGACTTGGCCTACTTATATTATTAGTTCCACTAGCCATACTTGTGTAATGTAAGTGTCTCATGAAAAGCAAAAGTACTGAGGCATTCTTAAAAATAGTCCTGCCAAACATTACTTATTATTTGTTCTCTTTTAGAAATAGCCTTTAGTAATTGGTCTCTTAAATTATTGCATTGAAGCAAACCTATTGTAATCCATATAACCATATCTAGAGTTTGTGCAGATCTTCACTATTCCTCTGCCAGCAGGCTCCAGGATAAAATCCGAGACCTAAGCATATTTTAAGTGACAACCAAATGAATCTTGAGCTACTTTTTCCCTGTATGTGAGATTGGGAAGGCTTTTTGCTCTTCTCTTATCGCTGGCATCAGGTGTTAGGTCTTTAAATTCTGTGCTTTTTAGGTTGTACGCCCGAGGAGTGATGTATCCAGAGTTCCAGAGAAGGCTTGGAAAATAGTTAAGGTGAGTTGAGGTTTGGAGGTGAAGCATCAGTCTTTATGCTTGTCTCACTACACCCCATGTTCTTGTTACTAAAATATGCTTAAGCACAGTGATAAGTGTAGGGTGCACTGCTTGATTCCCTTTGTTATACACTATATAGCCCTACAGTGTGCATGTTTTACAGCTAACTATTCAATAGCTTATAAGCACTGTTAACTCCTGACTCTAATAATTGTATCATGTGAAAAGCACCCAAAGTTTCTTCTTTTTTTTTTTTTTTTTCTTTTTTGGTACTGGGAATTGAACTCAGGACCTTGCACTTGCCAGGCAGGTACTTGTGCCACAGAGCTACATCCCCAGCCCTAGCCAAAGTTTCTTGTTTATAACATTTTTGAGTGGCCAATTCTAATCACATATTCATATTCAGCTAGTTACTGATGCTGTCCAAAACACTTGTTTCCTTGGTGCCAGAAAATGTTTCTCCCTGACAACTTTAAAAGGTATGAGGTATTAGAGTAAGCAGAATATTTTATTGCCCATTCCCTACCTCTGCCTTATCACCATCTTACATAGTTCACCTAGGGTCAACTATTTTATTCTAAAATCTAATATTGTCTTGTAAATTTGCTATTAAAAAGAATTATCAATGCATCTTCAAATCAAGCTCTCAAAACCAGAGTCAAGTCTTTTTCTCATAGTCTTGTGCTATAGCCATGGTACCTTCTTTTTGAATGGGCTTGGGAAGATAATATGTATATTGAGGGCTAAACCATGGCTTTATCCACAGAAGACTAGTTTAACAGAAGCTTGGCCCAAGACATGGAGTGAATTGGCAGCCAGCATGAGCAAAGCTGTGTCAAGACAAATGTACACTCTCCATCTTCTATGGTTGGCTTTCAGCTGGTTGCACCACAGGAGTCTTTCAGTGGGCTGTGTATCCTGTGACCAATAACTGGTGCACTCGACCCAGGTCCCTCTTGGCTAGTGAAGGCCTGTCGGGAGGCATTAGGTTCATGCTGGTGAAGATTCTTAGTCAGTGGCTCCCTGAAGGAAAGTGAGGCAAACAGCCAGCTTCTGTTGAACAGGTGGTAGTTAGACCTTAGATCTGGCTGGAGGTGGGAGGAAAAGAATCTCCAAAAATTACCAATCTTCCTGGTTTTCACACTATACCTGTATTTCTCTTTGTAATTAATGATTGTTTAGAAACTAATCCAGAAATGTATCTGGCAGCATCTGGAGCCTTCTAACTTTTCCACCTTCCTTAGCAG
The DNA here is from genome assembly GCA_004027595.1 of Dinomys branickii. Taxonomy (NCBI): domain Eukaryota; kingdom Metazoa; phylum Chordata; class Mammalia; order Rodentia; family Dinomyidae; genus Dinomys; species Dinomys branickii. Next base: position 19,408 of record PVLD010005159.1, on the reverse strand, counting down.
TCTGGATTTGGGCCCAAGTCAGGAATGGAAACCCCACTGGGATGCAAGCAAAAGAGGAAGCATGTTCTTAGCCATGCATCAGTGGAGGCCCCTACTGGGAGAGGGGATTATCACAAGCAGCAGGCAGCCCTGCACCCCGGCCTGTTGAGTTCATGCTTTATGCCACAGGATGTGGAGTGAAGGAAATGTGAGGCCAAACTGGACGCTCCAAGTTTTCTTACACAATAGTTTATTCAAGCAGATTAGGAATGCCTCTTAAGAGATTTGTTAGGTATATATCCCCTTAGCAAGATGGCCACCACACCACAGATGGCGGGCTCAGATATTCTAATTGAAATGAAAATGTAACATATTTTATGCTTCCATAGCCAGCTTTTCTTTATCAGATGCCATTCTCTATTCTACTGAATATGGCAGGCAGATCCTTTGCCTTTTACCACTTAGTTTCTAATATGAATTTAGGTTTTCAAATTAAATTCTGACAAAAGATTTGTCTTATTTCAGTCCTGTGTTTAGTGATGTTATTTTTAATGATATAGAAAAATAGATTAGGTCACTATGAATCTACTCATTATCCTTGTTTGTGTATTTAATATGCAGCAGTGATGTTTGTACCATTAATTCTTTTTGATGTGGTGGTAAGCTACCTGCAATGTTCATGCTTTAGTCTGCTTCATATGTAAATGAAAGAGTTCAGTGTCTTCCATACAGTTTAGATCCAAATCATTAGTTCTCCCATTTTCTTCTTACACCCCTCTTCTTTCTCTGCTACCTGTACCTTTTATTTTGATGGGATATGCCTTATGGAAAGTACTGAATTGACCTCAAAGACCTTTCAAACCCAAAATGAAAATATAAAAATTGCTTTCTTTTTATAAGTGCTTTCAAGTTCAATTTTGAAATTTTCTTACTAAAGAATAGAAATTTTTTCACTATAATGTATCCTTTCCTGTGACAGGTTTGTTTTTCCACATAATAACTAGTCTAAAACCTTAACTGGAAACTTATTTAAGTAAGCTGAAACAATACTTTAAAATTCACAATTTGAGGTAGTTGTGATACTGGTTTCTATATTATTTGGTATGAGTTTTTGAGCAGAAATTGGCTCAGGGAAAATACATATTCTATGGAAGAATGTTGTTGATTTCAACAGCATTCCTGATTTTCTGTATGGAGCCTGCTTACCATATTCTAAAGCTCTTTGAGAAATTTTAACATCTTAAACATTTATAGAAGGCCTAAGGGTATTAGCTTACTGCAATTTTCTGAAAATTCATTATCCAAAATCTTAATTCACTATAATAGCTATTATGAAAGCCTATAGAATCAGTGTTTTCTCTTATTTTCTTATTTGCACAGAATAAGAGATTCATTGTTCTTTTTAATTTGTTTCATGGGGTGCTTTTGAGTACATTTCATAGAGGGCTGTTATTGAATTTCTGTAACTATCATTATATATCCATACAACCTTTAGGAACTAATATTCTTGGTTTCCCAGTTCTATAATCTACTTCAGGTTTAAGGATTGACATAATTAGTTTCTTTAAAATTATAACCAGAATGTTAGAGACAATTCTGCAGATACCTAAGACCAAGGAGTAAGACTGGAAAAAGAAAGCAATTCTAAAATTATCATAATACACGCTTTCATTCTTTATCAAGTTAAAATTACAACTTAAAATCTTGTTACTATATGCATGTTTATTCCCTTGTGTGGTTTTGGTTGTCTTTAAAAAGCACATATAAGATCATTGAAGCTACCTGCGATACAGAGTCATTTGATTAGTTCAGAAGGTAGAAAATGTATTGGATCATTGAAATATTATGTACATATCTAAATGCTCTTTTCTAGCATTTAAAAGACTGTTTTCTAACATTTAAAAGACTAGGAATAAGAAGACAAGCAAATGAAAACAGTTCTTTAGAAGCCATGTTTTTTAAGTCTGTAATAGTGACAATTTCTTACATTTCTAACAACTTTCAATATTTAAAGAGCTAGAAATAGCTAGGTGCAAAGAAAATTAAAGTGGGTAATTTTTCTAGCTTCTAAGGCAATAATGATTTAGAATTAGAAAGGATTTAGGTTTTTATCATGAAATGTTGAAGAAGTTGCATTATATCTTTGACAGATACGATCCCTGACATGTACATAAAGATTTCAGAGTTATTAATGCAAACTTCAAGGTTTTTGATGATTATATATATGCTGTCCGAAAAGCTCCTGCTTACCTGTTACTTTTTGTGTGAAGAGCCTTCTCTTGAAAAGGTATTAGCTGTAATTTTAGCACCAGATATTCACAAAGTCCATGAAGGATAGCAAGGAACGTAAGCGCTAAATACCAAGCTCTGAGTAAGGGTCATTGTTTAATCTCCCCAAAAAGATGTAAAGTAAGTATGATTGTCACCGTTGTTGTCATCACCACCATCATCATCGTTTTGGTTACAGATAAGAAACTAAGATCCAGAGACTTTCAGTAACATGTACTTGGTGGCAGATCCAGAATTCAAATCTAGTTATTTTTGATACCAAAATCTATACTGTTTTTCTTTGTTAAATTTATCAAACAGTGTTCTAAGTGCTGTGGAAACAGATACTTCCCCTGCCCTCCAGGAGCAAATGCTTGATATTGCACAGGAAACATATATTTACATGGAAAATTAATACAAGGAAGATCTTATGTTTGCAACAAGGGATTCACTAAAGAAAGATTTAAAGAAGTAAGGTTCTTACTGAATCTGCAGGGAGAGCTTTCTCCACAAATACATTAAATACATATTATAGCATTAAAAATTACGCCTTTTATAAGATATGAAAAGCATGGCTTTATAGATTGTTTTTCTTTGGTTAAAAATATTACAGATGAAATGAAATTGGTCAAAATACATACTTTAACATTTTTATTCATTTAACAGACATTTATTAAGTAGTATGCATGGTTGAGATAAAAGAATATTGTATCTGTTCACGGGGAAACTAGATATGTTGAAAGAGAACAAAAGGAGGGGGAACAGCTGAAGTGAAGCAGGCACAAACTTGGTTACAGTGTGTACATCTGTGACTAAGTGAAATATACAACCAAAGGAATAACCATTTACTAGTATCCTCTATTGTCCTTCCTTCTCTGAAGAATGACTAATGGCATAGTCTCATATTCCTTAGATTGTTTTGAATAGGTTTTATTATGATCAAATTATTTTAATAGATTCCAAAATTAAAGATTACAAATCTGTGAACTGAGAGCGAGTTCTTGAATCCCTGTGGCAACTCCTGTGTGCTTCCTTAAAATGATTACTGTGATGTAGATTTTCCTTGGTATCATAAAAACATCTTTGGCGAATAATAAAAGATGCAGAAAAGTATTTAAAACTCTGTTGTGTTAGAATTGCTTTCCGTAGAAAATTTTCTTTGACTTATGGTTTATGATAAGCAATTCTGTGGATATTTCTTCACCAAACACATTACTTCCCACCTTCAGATTATCTGTATCTATGGTATAATTAAATTCCAAATATTAAGAGACATTTTCATATTATCTGCATGTTTGCTGAAGAGAAGGGTACCTAGGAAAATGTGAGTCTTTTAAAAGAAATGCTGTAATCATACATTGATTTTAAATGACTGTGTCACAGGAGAAAACAAATCAGATTGTTGCTCTTAATGAGCTTTTCAATTTGCTATTCAGTAGATCAGATAAGTGGATTTAAGAGGTAATGATCCTGTTTAGTACTCAAGCTTGACTGTCAGATCCTAGTAGTGGAGAGAAATCCCCAAGGACAAAAGCGTTGACACAGTTCTAGATGGGATAATGGGAATCAAAGCTAATGGATGATAAAAGGAATGGTGGGAGTTACAAGGATAATTGTGGATTAAAGCACTGCCATGTGTCAATGTTGTCTGTTTTTTAAAAGTATGTTATTGGTTCAGACCTGATGCTTTAAGAAACTGTTTTGACAGCAAAGCACAACAGACCTGCCTGCCTACTTTCTCCCCTCTTTGTAAAGCTAAGGTCACAACAGAAAAATTTCTCCTAGTAAGAGCCATCAATTTTTTAAAAATACATTTATGAAGAAAATGTTTTAAATGTTAAAAATCACATTTTAATTATATTTTTATTATTTAATATGACACAGTTAAAATGAATTTAAATTAATTCTGAGTTTTACCTTAAAAGGGTAGCTTTTGTAGTCTGACAGTGCAAAATTTGGTTTTACAAAAGTATATTATAATCATCTGGTGCTATATAACAAGAAAATTAACTAGGAGATAACAGAGGTTATAAAATAAAGTAAGATAAGCCAGTTGAGATAATGACGTGATCATGTTCTTTCCAAAAATCATTATATAAAAAATGGAATTTCTGGTTAGTTTTATTTAACTATAAATATGATCCTGTATGTACCTTTAGGAGAATTTGTGCTTTGAGTTGTAGCAGGGCTAGTTTAAAACATACCCATTCATGTTTTCACTTTCATTAAATGAAAGTGCCTTTAAAATTCACTTGGAGTTAAGGGCACAGTCTGTGGCTGCGGAAAAGAGCCAAGTGGACAGAGGCAGTAGTGTGTCAGGCCCTCAGTATGATTTTATAAACTAAGGTTATTGAGAGACCCTATTGGACAAGCGTGCTAAAATAAAGTTTAAAGATAACCACAGTAATCAATTACTAGATATTCACAGGTTAAAAGAATATAAGCTATTCTTTGTAACTGCTTTTCTTTTTCACTTGTAATTTATGATTCTTACCTTTTGTCTATAGAATCCAGTATATGTGTAATAGGAAAAATCCTTCATTTTTCATTGCTTAATACCCATATTATCATATAATCCTACTGGATCCAGGCCGTGATTTTCACACATGAAACACACAAGTAGTAGCAACTTGACAAATACCATCTTAGATGTTGGGACATGAAGAGTGAAGCACAGTACCAACCATCAAGGAGCTCTCGGTGTGGAGTGGGGGAGGTGGACGACCAAACAGCACTAGTCTGAAAAGCACCCTGAGAGAGGGAGGGACCAGACATGAGGGAAAGTAGAGAAGAATGCAGCCCACACTGCCTGAGAAAGCTGGGCAGGCCTCCGGAGGTGGCTTTGAGTGGGAATCAAGGGAGGAGGACAAAGACCGATTCAGGCAAAATGGAGACTACGTGAGCACTTTTAGAGATCTAAAATTGTATGAGAAGTCTTGGTGATCCCTTAGTATTTCATTGTGGCTTGAAATTGAGGGGAAAGGTTGGGGAAAGTTGTGAAGGACTTTGTGTGCCATAAAATATATCAGTATCACGTTTTCTGAGGGTCCCAATACTAATGCTCCAACCCATGAAAGGTTTTGCGTCCTGGTGAACTAAAGGAACTTCCTTTTCTACATGTCATTCTTCTACTGAGCCCTCGTTATACTTAAAGGTTTCTGATCACTGAGGATTGGTGGGTAAGTTCTGTTTCCCAAGCTCCACTTTTGCCTCAGACTCCTTAGGAGCCACAGTGATCATTTCACTCTCTCAAGAGCTGAAGACCTGCTGTCATGAACAGAGTTACAGATAGTCACTGGAAGGCTTTTCTGTAGGGCTCAGGAGTTAGCAGAAGAGGCAAGAGAAATTTGAATGTCAGTCTTCCTTTCTGTTTCCCAGCTTCTCTTCACCATTCTGTCTCCTCCTTCCTTCCATCCCTTGCTACCCTCCCCTCCTTCTCACCCTTCCTCTCCCTCTTATTTATCCTCTGAACCTAAAGAGACTTCCAGATGCAGGACTCATGTTGAAAGCTGGAACACAAGCTTCTGATTCAAGCAGTGTTTAAAATCTGGGGGTGGGGGAGGGAAGAGGGAATTAAACAAGATCAAGGTTTGATGTATTTATGTATGAATTCCCCACCAAAAATATATTTATTAGGTATAACAAATGTATACTAATAAAAATTCTAACAAAAATGCAAATAAGAGATTTCTGCAAGGAACAGCTTCCCTCCTCTGTATGACCCTAGAACTCTGGGTGATGGCTTATAATTCTTATCTTACCATTATGACTTCTGGCAGTATATTAGGTTAGTATTTACAAATGAGCAAAGGGCAAGGAGAAGTTCAGTTGCCATACTTAAGGAATAAGCAAATCAGAAGAAGGTGAGAAAGCACAATCGTGTGAAATCACAGAGGAGAAATCCCTTACAGCTGGTGTCTAGCAGGGATGAGCATCAGGGAGTAGAGGTGTCATCCCGCCTCTTAGCTTTGCCAGGCTGTTAGGGAATGTTCCATTGGCTGCTGGTAGCATTTTCCCACTTGAAATGGGATAAATGTTCTAAAGTCTACTAAGACTTTCTGCCACCAAAAGCCCCTAATTGGAAGCTTAGTGGATTCCCAGGGCCTGATGTTTTCAACAGAGAATCCCTTAACTTGGGATTTCAGTTTCAGCATTGAAAGTAAGACCTACTTCTGCATTTGTGGGAACCTAACTAGGGGGTATGTGAGGAGAATTTCTATAAATTCCTTAATTTATCTTGAATTTTAGATCCTTATTTTTATAACTGCCTTACATTCATTTGAATTAGTTGACATTTTATTGAAATCTAGAATATACAAAAAGATCTTTAAATGTTGCAACCTTTTGTTAAGGGACTCCACTTTCCAGCTTTTTCCAGGGGTGAGTTACCACCTTGAATGGAAAAAACATTATGTGGTATAATAGGAGGTAAAATGGGTGTGTGAGTACGTTTGTCTGTGTTTATATTGCAGACAGGAGAAGTACTTCCTGGAAGGATTAATTTTAAAATTATAAAGAAAGTTTAAATCTTTAATTTACTCCCTGTACTCCCTGTTTTGTTGTGGATGTAACAGTGCTTTAAATCTTAATTTGTTCAATTTGAATTGCCTTTTGAAAGTATATGTTAATAAGAAAGATTTTAATAATAAAATTTTCTCGTGCAGGTATATGCCCGTATGTCAGAAATCTTAGGAATAACAGATGACAACCATGTTCTGGAAACATTCATGACAAAAATGTGAGTTTCTGCTTTAGTTTTGAATTTTTCCCTCTGATGTTTTAAATCTAATCCTCTTTAAATTTTTTACAGATACTAATTCTTTCAAAATTATAAAATTTTGCTTTAATTTGTTAACGTTTTAAATTAAAACTTCATTTTACATATTTAAAACTTACCATCCAAAGAACATTTTAATTTATCAAAATATCCATATACCTGTAGTGTTCAGTATCAGAAGATGATTTACAGGATTTATAGATGTTGACTCTTCAGTTCAGTTAGGCAGTCTTTTTTTTTAATTAAAAAGAAAATGCTTAATTTTAGAGACCAACTGAATAGCGTGTGAAGTGGGAATCACTGAGAGAGGTCTGACTGCCTTGAGACAGAATATTTATTGTTTCAGCAGGCACGTTTGACTATCAAAAAGATATTCATGGGAAATGTCCTTAAGTTATCCTTGCAACACTAACAGAATTGACTGATTTTTAGTCCTAGATACAACTTTGTACATTTAGCCTAAATTTACATTTGGAAACAACCCGTTTGTTTAATAGATAGCACTGTCTTAATTACAGGAAAAGCTAGATATACAATCATGAGAAGTGAGTTTTGGAGTCACAATTTGATGGTTCTTTTTGGCAGTAACTGAGCTTTTATTTGACTTCCTCTGTAACTCCTGCTTTCACTTGGTTACGAACTTAATATTTCTTCTGTGAAACCTTAAACTTTAATTTATAAAACTGTTACAGAATTATGCACCACTTGAAAGGCAGTATTTATTGTAGATTGTATAACATTTTGAAAAGAAATGTTCCATTGGAATGTGAACCTGCTTTTCATTTTACTATTGAGGACATCTAACTCATGTAACTATGTATGTTTCTATCAGTCTCCCTACACAAGGAAATATCTTACTATTTAAAACTTTTCTTTTATGTTTAGTGTTACAAACCTTAAATATTGGGGAAGATGTGAGCCTGTAATTTCAAGGACTCTTCAGTTCCTAAATGATCTTTCTGTTGGATATCCTTTTCACTGTATAGCTGATACTATATATTAACAACTTAACAAGTACATTGTTCTGTTATCCAGCTATTTCCCTCACTTAAAATTTTTTTAAATGAGTCTTCATTTAGGCTTATTATAAATGCTTGTTTTTAAAAAATTCATAACAGGTTTTGAAAAGCTTATAACAGCTGTATACTACGAAGCATTTAGTCAAAGTCATAACTGAATTTGTATGGATTTAGATTCTTAACTACTTTGTTTATACTCAACCAGGTTAATAAATGGTTACATAAGAAAATATGCAACTACATGTATTAGTCCATGGTTTTTCATAATTGTCAGAAATTTTTTCTAAAAGAAAGCACGTAACTAATTGTAAGAAGGTCCAAATACTCTAAAAATACTGCTTTAAAAAACTGAATTCCTAAGAGCACATACAGAGTCCACCAAAAAGTATACACACTTCAGAAAAGAAAAACTTATATAAATACTTTAATACTAAATTTATTGAGACATTATGATGTAATACAAGTTAGCTTTGGCTGCTACAATTACAAGAGGTGCTCAAAGGGGTGGCCATTAGTTCTAGACATTTATTAGTATGACAAACTGCTATTTGGGTAACCTTGGTCATTGAGGTTGCTGGACATGAATTTTCAGTTTCTTCTCTAAGGGCCAGCAGTGTAGTGGATTTTCTGTGACATAAGACATCCTCTAGGGTCCCCCATATGAGGGTAACACCATCTATTGAAAAAACATCATACTATTTTTCTTTTCCTCAAATGTGTATACATTTGTTTTATGGACCCCGTATATCTCTAGTATTCCCTAGTTGAAAGGAACATGATTTTCACTAGTTCATAAACACAAAAGAATAATGGGGAGAAATGATAAGCTGTCTGACAACTCTGCTTATTGGGATAAGCAAGTCAACGTCTTAACGTACTCTGAAACAAGATCTCATGGTCCACATTACCAAACTTTTTCAAGTCTAAAAACAAATCATTTTTTCCTAATCATAGTTGATAAGAAATAACAATAAAGATTGTCTTGTAGATGTTAGCTATCAAATATATAGGTATATTGAAAAATAAGTGTTGATTTAGTTAACCACTAAAATTAGCTGATATTTTAATATGAGGACAAATTCTGAAAATGGGTGGCTTTAATGTAGGTTCATCCCAGGCAAGTGTTTGTATTAGTTAAGTTTAAAATTGTGTTCCTTGGCAAACCATAAAAGATTTCCAAAGTATTAGACACCCACTTTTGTGCTGGAATTTAATATGCAACTTTTTATTGGAAAATAATCGTCCTTGTCTGGCAAAATCCACCATGCAATATTTCTGTTAGTAGGTATAATGCAATAAAGACAGGGAGGGCTATTTATCACTACAAATTTTGAGGATTTCAGGATTCTTTTTATTATTTTAATATATTTCTTCGATATTAAATCAGAAAAATGATAAATTACACCTGTCTAGGCTGTTTTTCTTTTTTACTGGAAAGTGATGTACAACCCAATTCCAGTGGTCATTTTGGCTTTTTAAGATATGTATTATTTCTTATTAAAAAAAATTCAACCTGTATTTTTTTTCAATAATAATGCTGAAATACTCTTTATTTCTAACATATGAAGTGGTTTATAAGTACTTCTAGTATTGCAAACTCCGGCCTTTTCACAATGAATTACTTTGAATGCATATTATCTGGAAAGAAGCCTTGGTCATTTTATAGTATATATATATTGTTCAGGTTTATCCTATTTTGGGGGTTGAAAATGATATTTAATATGAAATTAGTTTGATTTGTATTATTTTTAGTATAATTTGCATAATACCTAATGTATTTGTATGTGCTATTTAAGATCCTTTTTTTATCATACTATATCTACTATAATTTCTTTAACCCAAATCTTATAATATCTTATAATCTTTATTTTACAAGCTGTTACTGCTTTTGAACACTTTCTAAATTTAATTTAAAAAATCATTTTCAGAAAATTTACTAGGTAAAAGTTTTAAGACTGTAGTGTTTTAAACTGAGGGATACAAATGATTTCAACATGGGTACATTGATTTATATTTTTTAACAATTATTTGAGGTTTGCATATTTAGAAATATATATTAGCTCAATTTGATTTCAGTGCTCAGTTATTTGAATTATAAATCATTATGTCCCTTCTAGCTGATCAGTCATGAAATATCTTTGAATTCATTTACATAATGGAATATGTGAGTGGTATATTTATTTCAGTGCAGTCGCTGGTTACCTAATGTGTGTTTTGTTGAGTCCAATTGATTTCTTCATTAGAATGTTTTTTATCTTGATTTTAAAGCAATACATTGTTTCTGTGTTAAAAATAAGAAAACATTCTTCAACTATAGAGTTATGTAAGATAAAAATAACCACCTATTGGCTCCTATTAATGGAAATCTAGTTTTTATTTCAAATATTAATGATGAGTAAATAAAAAGCATGTTTCATATAATAAAGTTTGAAAATATTATTGATTTCTTTATAATACATATCTCCAGATATTTTGTTTTGCTTTGTCTATTTTACGTGCTTCAGATGAACCTTACTCAGTGTTTCTGGTGTCCAAAGCCAATCTCTGAACTTCGATGTTCTTTATCTGACCACTTATTCGGCATTGAAATTGAAAAGATTTTCATTTTTAGGAGATGCTGGAAAACCTTGTGTTGCCTTGAGACTGTGGTCTCAAAATTTAGTGAGCATCAGAGTGTGAGTGCTCGTACAGACAACAATTATTGTTGAGCTTGAAAATTTTAACAAGACTCAGGTGAAGTTAGCTCAGGGACTATACTTGGAAAACTTGTACCTTTAAGTAATTAGAAAATGGAGCTGAGCCAGGCATGATGGTACATTCCTGTCATGCCAGCTACTGGAGAGGCAAGAGGATTGCAAGTTTGAGGCCAGCCTGGGCAACTTAATGAGGGTCTGTCTGACAATAAAGATAAAAAAGTACTGAGGATATAGCTCAATGGTAAAACAACCTTGACTTTGATCACCTGTACAGCCAAAGGAAAAGAAAAGGAGAGTGAGCGAGCAAGTGGAATTATATGTCCTAAACAGAAAACCAGGTACTTTTCCCACAGGCACTTCCTCATAGGACTTGGTCTACACTACAAAAAAGCAGACTTGACATTTTTAGAAATATAATGATTAGTTCTCTAAACAATAATGTGGGAACTGGGGAGATGTCCATTACATGACCCCAAGATTATATAAGTAAATAGCCTGTAGCCTTCTACCCCAGTGTTGCCATTTACCAAATTTGAGCTAAGTTAATAGTTGGTAAGACTATTGTGAATTTAAAATCCACTGACTTTTTGCAAGAAAATTTATTTTCCTATCAGATTCATTGCACAGGGCATATGTAATACATTTTGCAAATGCATTTGAGTACCTTTTTAATATTTTCAAATTTCTAAGATGAACTTTTAAGATTTCTTCATTCTAAATATCTTTCTAACAGCATAGAGGTAAAATGGCTCTGTCTGGGGCCAGCTTCTTTGGGAATTCTTTGAAATTTTTTGTATCAGAAATTCTAGTTTCTATCTAAAAGAGAAAGAGGTGAAATTCTTCAAGTGATTGGAACAGGGAAGCTTCTAGGAAAACCAAACAGAGAAGAAGGATCATACAAGAGCAATGAAATAAATTTGTTCATTTTAAATGCTGAGAAATAGAGGAAGGTATTGAATCTCATCTAAAATTGTTAATCATTAGTTGAAGTTTTTCTTCCTTTGAAAAATAATTGATGAATATTTCTGCATAACTCATTATCCAAATTTAGAGCACTATAATGTCCCACTTTGGGTTTCAGATATATAATAATAAGAATGGAAACTTTGTTTTATATCAGGCACCCTGTTGGTAGTTGTCCTTTATCACATAATATTTCAAAGGTTTGAGAAAATCCAAAATACATTTAGCCTTTTAAAAATAAATCCCATGAAAAGAATTCTCCATTAATGCATGAACTTATCCAAATCCCTTATTTATTAATACTGTTAACCTCAACATTTCTTAGGACTGATGGCTTCTTATCTGGATTTAACATGGAGTAGGAATAAAATAGCGATTTTAAAATTTATTTCCATATTCAGTGACTTACTTTATCTTATTGTCTACTTTCACTTCAACAAATATTTAGTAAGCATTTGCTAAATACAGGACAAAAGGGTAAGTAAAATATAAATAATGCCTTCACAAGTTTTAAATTCTAAAAGAATTGACCTGGATTCCAGATTTCCTTTCCTATATTTCTTTTAAGATCCTGAAGTCAACGTTTTATTACAATAGTTTTGTTTTGTTTAATTTAACTCAAATGATATACTAATTTTCTGACAATCTACACATTAAAACAATGTGGATATGTGGCACTGCTTATGACTACTTTACGGGAGCCATTTTACTCAACATTATTTAGATACAGATTATAGCAAACTAGTAGTATAAAACTTTTTATGTACCAAGTAATGTGCAAACCAGACATCCTTACCCTGTTCCTGGCCTTTCCACCACTTAGGTGTGAATTTTGAATGTAACAGGAATCAGGAAAAGAATAGAGGATGAGAGGTGAAACAGAGGTCTAGGATGAAACAACAGTGAAGGATGGAAATTGTTGTGGTTAAAATCAAGAATGACCCCCCCCCCCAAAAAAAAACACATGTACTCAGAAGTAGAGATTTTGGAAGATAATTGGACTATGGGGCCTCTATAGCTGGCTTACTTGGGCTGGGGGTGTCTCGTCAGAAGAGGTAGGTCTCTGGGGGCATGAACTAAGGCTGTATCTTCCTCCCCAGCTCTCCTCTTCTCCCTCTGCTTCCTGGTCACCATGATGTGAGCAGCTTTCCTCTGTCCAGCTCCTTCTGCCTTGCCGTTTCTGCATAGAGCCCATCACCCATGGACTGAAAATTCAGTAAGCCAGTGTACACCACCGTTCCTTTTAAATTGTACGTGTCAGGTATTGTGTCTCAACAATGAGAAAGTAACTGACTGAAGTAAAATTGGGTATGTCTATTGCAGAGAAATATTTTATAATAAACACTAGTAATTTCTCCTTTGTGAAACAATGTTAAAATGCACTGCTTTATTTCACTGAATACCACCATCTCCGGATGGTTTGTGATAATGTTAAATAAAACTAGTTTCACCATACATCCCTCAGGCATACATCTATTAACATTTCTCATCAAAAGCAATGTTGGTTTATTTCTTTGCTTTCTGCCAGCCATGGGAAAGCCACATAATTTATCTCTTCTGTTTATCTATTTTTTTATACTAAGAACAAGTATGAAAATTTGCTCTACTGTTCTATAGCCCCCTTTTTCAGACCATCACCATATTTTTTAGATTCTTGCTTCCCAAGATTATCTCCCTGAAGTATTCCTTTGATCTTACCATTTCTTTTCCCAAAAGCCCAGAATCACTTCCATTTGCTTCTTAGATCAAAGTAAAATTGTTGATTTGAATTTGAGTCCTTTAATGGTACCTTACTGAGTTCCTGTTGCTAATTTCCTGATCTATCACACATTCATAATTTGTACTTTATACTTGGGCCAGGAAATTTTATTTTACCTTCTCCTTGACACCCTTTATTATCTTTCCTACTCCATTCTTCCTGCTTTGAAACTTTTAGGCTCAACTAGATCCTTTTCAAATTTACATTTCTTGCTAAAGATTTAGTAAAGCCATGCTAAAATAGTTGTAATCCTTAGTTATTTAGTGCTTAGTAAATATTATTTCTTATTTCTCTCCCATCATCTTATTTTTCTTAATGTTCCTGAACTTGTTATCTGTGTATCAGATATGGATGTTATATAATTCAGTCTTTACTAGTCTCTTTTCCTCCTACTGTAAGTTAGAATTTATTAGAGACTGAAACATTTTTTCTGTCCTCTATAGTTTCCAAAACTTCACATAGTATGCATTTAGAATATATTGTTATCTCTCCTGTTAAGTGAGTAAGACTTAACTCCTGAGCCTTGTAAATAATTATTAGTATCACTTAAAATGGTTCATCTTGATTATACCTGTTTGAATTTTTTTAGTTTAGTAGATAGCATTCATAAGCATAATCCTACTTTAAGTTTGTATTTCAGTAGCCAAAGTAATTTCTGACAGTAATATTCTTATCTTTGAACTTTTTTCTATTATCAGTATCTAACTATCTGCATTATCTCTCTGTGAACATCTGTGTCTTAAATATTTGCCTAGATCAGTATCACTAACCACCATCTTATACTTAGTGAATATGTAGCATAGCATTCCAATTCTAAAACAATTTTTTTCACATTTTAACACTTATACATAGGATTTATTTTATGGTTGATAGTATTTTAAATTCCATTTTTCATTCTTAGTAGTGCATAGGTATTTTAAAAATCATTGACATTTTAGATTTGATGAAATGTGGCAGGTAGTAAAGGTTTGATATTATAAATTGAAGCTGTATTTACTGCTGCACTAAAGTGTGTGTTACTCTTACAATTTAAGAAACAAATTTATTATCCACTAAGTTATCCTCCTCAAATAACTTAGTTTCAGATACAGAATTTTCAGCCCCCTGGAGGATGTGCCATTCTTTTGATCTGTTCTCAACTTTTCCCCCATTTTTTATGCTAGCTATCAGTGACAGCATCTTCATCTTTCTGTTTTATAATCACATAGATACAGGAATCAGGAATTGTCTGGGAATTTTAACAGGACTTTCCTGAGATGGATGTGATAGTGGCACATCAATGAATTGGTTCTTCATAGAAGAAAAGATTTCTCTGATCCTTCTTGGACCTAGTTCCAGTTTTAGTTGTATTTCAAGAAGCTAGTGACCTCTGGAGGAGCAAACACAAACCGCTTTAGAGTCAAGTGGATATGGTAAAACATGGTAAAAACAGCTTATGCATTAAAGTCAAGACAGACGTGGATTTGAATCTTGACTCTACCATTTACATGTTTCACGTGTGACCTTTAAGAAGCTCTCTTAGTACTCAAGACTCCTAGTACTATTGATATTACAGTTACTATCATTACTCTATTTACTGCTGTGAGCTACAGGCCTCTGAAATCTAACCTAGTACTGACATAATTCATCGAATGCTTCCACCCAACTAAAATGGCACAGTCTATAATAACCCTGCTTTCTTGGAGTGTAAGATGAAAGTACAAAGATCTTAAAAATGTATCCACATGCTTTTTGTAACATTACAAATCTTCTTAAGGTCATAACTAGTTTGGAATTGAATTCCTGTAAGAGAATGTAAATATTCTAATTATTTAAAAAGTAAAAAATTCTTACTCATTTTTTCTTTAGGGTATAATTAAAAGACAGTGAGGCTGGCCTTGGTACAGAGTACACAGATGCAGTTCTACAGAAAATATGTCTTTGGCAGATGAGATTCTTCCTATGAATGTTCTCTTTATTGCATCCATAAATATTCTATTGTCAAAACATGACTTACTGTTTATTAACATCACTGACAGGAAAATCCCTGTTAATGGCAGCATTCATATTACCTATAGACCTTGTCACTTTTGACTTTGAAATTTCAAGAGCATTGAATTTGGTAATTACTTAAGCTATTTCTAAGTCTATTGATCCCTACTCTTGTTTAACTGAGTGAACTTTGATTGACAGTTCTGCTTGGTGATTGATGATTTTGGAGAATCATCAAATCCACCATCTTTAGACAGGAGAAAACCTGCTATCTATCAGCTCTGATCTTTTGCCCTTTAGTCTGTCAGAAGAACACAATGCATTGAGTATCCAACATGAGCAAAGCACTGAGGAAAAATGAATAGATACACCCCCTGCCCTTAGAAAGATTACAGTCTAAGAAAAGCTAAGGTGATCCAGATATGAATGCCTAATGTGCAACTGTAAGTTACTTTGGATTCAGAGGGGCTTCACCCTAAATCATACGAACTGTCTATCTTTTTGAAAGTTATTCATTTATTTTCAGTGTGTTTCCTCATCTGAAAAATAAGTATAATACTGCCTATTTCATAGAACCTTGAGAATTAGCTTTGCAGGTATAGTACACATTGTATAAAGTGTCTGCATCTTTTTATTTTCTTGCCTGATTTATAATTGGCAAGACCTTTGAATCATCTGATTTTTAAAACAATCCTGAAAGTTAACTTGGGCATAGGTTTCATCCTTATTTGTTGGAGAGGTAGCTGAAGTTCAGATAGGCTGAGTATAGTATTACTCAGACTCATCCAGCTGTTTGATGTAGGTGGTCAAGAGCCAAGGTTTCCTGACTTGTGTTCAAGTGTGTTTTTCACTCTCTTGCACCCGTACTGGAGTAACTAAAATTCAAAATTAGGCCTTACAGTGCCATTGTACAGAGGCAACTTAAACAGAATTCTAAATTTGGAGATGAAACAGAACAGAGTCGGTGTTCATTGTAACATGAATGGAGCAATGTGCAAATGTTACAGCCTTCAAGGAGACATGAGCAACACTGTAGGGAACAGGTACAGTAAAAGACACTTGACTATGTTAAAGTAAGAAAAGAGCCTTTGCCTACCAAATAGACATGCTTAGGACCCACATCACACTAGAAATTATTTAGGCCTTCTATTCATGTTTATAATTGCTCAACTTTGATTCCTAAGAGTTTTCACTCTTCAGGTGATAATATAGTACACAACAAAATGATGGCTTTTAGAGTCAGAGTTCAATTCAGATATAAGCAATATCACCCCATAGCTGTATAATGTTGCTTAGGCAAGTAACCTAATTTCTCTGAGCTTCTGTTTTCTTATCTCTACAGAACAGAAATAATAAATAATATTTAACAGTGTAATTGTGGAAATTAGGTGAAATAACATGAAAAATGCCTTCCACATAGGCACTTGAGAAATTAGTTCTTTTAAACTGTCCTTCAGCACTTGGGTATGCAGTTCACTGTATCTTCCTAACTGTATTCTGATGTAAGACTTCCAGCTGAGCTCATTGTTTCTTAGAATTCAATAATTCCTTCTTTCTTGATAGCCTATTACGGGTCTTTTATAATTATTTTATTATAAAATAACACTAAGTAAAAAGAAATTCTCAGGTTATAACCAAAATGTAAAATGGGTCAGTTTTAATTTTCCACTAAGACTCTAATAGTAAAGGAGTTCTTGTTTTAATTATAAAATTCATTCTTCCTTTCCATAACTAGAATATGTATAAGATGGAAAAGTAATTGCACTGGTTAATAATGGATTATCGTTTCTAACAGAATGAAAGGCATTCTATACGAATACTCTGAAATCATATTTATTCTTCAGAAGTAGTAATTAATGCTATTTTAGTTTGGTGTTATTTTGTGAATTATTATGTGTTAGTAAGACAAACATATTTTTCCAGATTCCTTAACTTCTATTACTTATATCCTTTTAAAAAGACTTGTGAAAATAGATGCTGTGAAATTTATGCTAAAAAATCACACGGTAAGTCTTCAATTCCTTAATTAATGCCTAGAATTTTCTGGATAGTTAGGTCAACTGTTAGTAACTGTGGTTGCTCTTTTACTTTCATTAGAGTGAACACTTTCCCTTTCTTGGCATCAATGACAGTTATAGTCTCAGTGACTTCAGGTGCCGAACAACCTTCTACACAGCCCTCACACGCCTTCTGATGGTAGATCTAGGTAAGGTTAAAAATATAAGCTAAATTAATATAGGATCAGCAATATGCAAAGTCTGCCCCCAAAAATGTATATACACTTCAGGAAAAGGAAAAACTTGTATAAATAGTTTAATACTAAATTTATTGAGACATCATGATATTAATACAATTTATCTTTGGCCTCTACAATTACAAGGTGCTCAAAGTGGTGGCCATTAGCTTCCAGACATGAGTAGAGCAAACTGCTGCTTAGGTAACCCTGGTCATTGATATTGATACACATGCGTGTTCATTTTCTTCTCTTAAGGGTCAGCAGTATGGTAGGTTTTCTGCGAAATACATTCTCTAGGGTTCCCCATATGAGGGTGACATCATCTGTTGAAAAAATATCATACTGTTTTTCTTTTCCTGAAGTATGTATACATTGTTTGGTGGATTCTATATTTGTGTGAATAAAAGAGTGCAATACTAGTAGGTATTACATTTAACTTATTAGAAATGTTTCTGTATCCTTTCTAAAGTTTGAGCATTTACTTGTTAGCAGCAGACCTTAAAGATAAAATCTTCGCACTTTAGGTGGTATTTTTCACTTCATTTAACACCTACTTTGATTCTTTATCTCAAAAATTATTTTCTGTGTATCCTTTGACCCATTCATTTCACCTGTATGAATCTAGGAATAATCTTAAGCACAGGAAGCGTTGTTTATAGTAACACTCACACAAGAAGAAAAACAGAAACAATGTCAGTGTCCTATAGCAGTGATGGGGTGAACCGGTGGCACACATGTTGCAGCAGACTGTATCACTGAGAGCTCTAAAAGGTTTGCTATCACTGTCCTATAGGGAATTAGAAAATTATGGCCCATCCACTTACTTAATGGAATGATTTGTAGTCATTAAAAATGATAGTTTGAAGACAGGACTATGCATGAAATTTTGTGTTATAATACAAAGTGAAAGGCAAGTATTGTACTATGTACGTGGTATAATATATAGAATGGGGGAAATGCCTAAAAAGCTTAAATTAAGTTATTCAAAAATACTAAATATAGCCATTTTGGAAAGCAGTATGTAAGTTCCTCAAAAAATTAAACTAGAACTACCATGCTATCCAGCAGTCCCATTACTGGTTATACACAAAGGGAAAATGGAGAGATAGTTACACTCACATGATCACTGCAGCACTATTCACAATAGCTAAGATGTGGAAGCAACCTAAATGTCATCAAATGATAAATGAATAAAGAAATCGTTGTATATATACACAACAGAATGCTCTTCAGCTATAAACTAGCAGGTTTGGTTGTCTATTCCTATAATCCCAGCACTCTAGGAGGCTAAGGCAGGAGGAAAACAAGTTTGAGCCCAACCTGGTCAACTTAGCAAGCCTCTGTTTCAAAAGAAAAATTGCTGGAGGTATACCCCAGTGGAAAGGGCCTGGGTTCTATCTGTGGTACTGCACCCCCCGAAAAAAAACCCCACCAAGGAAACCCTGCTAGCAGTTGCGATAACATGGTCAAACCTATAGGACATTATATAATGAAATAAGCTAGGCATATAAACAAACACTGCAAGGACTTCCGGGAAGATGGCGACCGGGTAGGCAGCAGAGAGAGAACCTCCCAGAGAATTACCACCCAAACAATGAAATATAGCAATATGAAGACAGAAATGAGGACTTCCGGGAAGAAGACGACCAGCCGAGAGAGCGAGTGCGGAGGGAAGAACGGCTTCAGCTCCTGAACCCGACAGAGAACGCGCTACTGGGACAAACTGCGCCAAACCGGGCA